>SDVV010003104.1:0-21833 GCA_016164225.1 Gammarus roeselii | reverse complement strand
GTATGTATATATAGATTCATAGTTCATTCATAGAGGTTCTAGATTTGAGAATTTCAAGCCCTATTTTTCATTGCTGAAGTGGCATCGGTTTGTATGAAGGAAGAATCACGCAGCAACAACACTAACAACATCCGCGGCATCATCTGCTCGGGTATCGTCTGTCAGCCCCAGCACCACCTGTCAACAGCAAGTGCTCTGATAACAGTGCTAGGGGCGACCGCCAGCAGCGTAGCGTTGATATGTTTGCCATTTGTCAGAAGAATAGCTGCCGTTGAATGGAAAACCAATAGTTTAAAAAAAGAAACTCGAAACCAGAGGTCGACGATTGAGTTTTAACTATCCGATACCGATTTCCCCGACGGGTTTTTATTAGTAATTATTTATAGTGGAACCCAATTGGGTTCATTTGAACTTGTAATGAGCAGGTGGCAAAACTTGAGGGTCGGACTGGGTTTAGTTGAACTTGTAATGAGCAGGTGGCAAAACTTGAGGGTCTGACGGGATTCAGTTGAACTTGTAATGAGCAGGTGGCAAAACTTGAGGGTCTGACTGGGTTTAGTTGAACTTGTAATGAGCAGGTGGCAAAAATTGAGGGTCTGACTGGGTTTAGTTGAACTTGTAATGAGCAGGTGGCAAAACTTGAGGGTCTAACTGGGTTCAGTTAAACTTGTAATGAACAGGTGGCAAAACTTGAGGGTTTCGAATATATGATAGAAGGACGCTAATTTAAATTCAGCACAAGCAATTCAGCGACAAACAATCAACAATTAACTGAAAGCGTGCGTCTTGTGTTGATACCTTGGAGGTTTGGGGCTCGTGTCATCTAATCCTTCATTTAAATTGGCCATATTTGAAATCCGATAGCCTGGTTTATGTAGTTTAAATTTTCTGACTCGCACTGCCTTTAAAAACACGCTAGAGACTGGGAAAGAATAAACAGCTTTTGTTAAAGAACAGCCAATTTGGCTTTCGGCTGCCTTCAACTATCCGCGTACGCTATTTCAGGTACGCTGCTAGTAAATGTACAACGTACGTAGATCAGTTATTTAGAGCGCCTGTTGATTGATTTTTCCTATGTATGTACAGACTAACCGTCCTGCAGAGAAGCCAACTAAAGGTTTTCAGGAGATAACATAACATGACGCGGGTATCCATATTGTTACATCGACATGGACATAAAATATTAAAACCAAATAAAGCCCCGTAAACACAACGCTGAAATTAATCGCTCTCAGAAACGTTAAAAACAGTTCATACGTTTGTCCGAGTATTCGTGTCTGCGATGACTGTTGACCAGACTTTTCAAACTCAGCGAATACGCAGAATGTGGTTGAAAATAGGGAAAAGCGAATTACTCATTCTATCTTCAGGGACTTCCTAATTCTATGAACTATTTTTTATCATTTGCAGGTACCGGGCACAGCTGTCATCGTGCAGCATCGACAAAGCGAGTCATCAGCAGCAGCTGTCACGGGCGGGTGCTTAGATAACAACCGCTGTCGACGTCTGCCGCTGGCGTTCTTTGCTGCACGAATTCTCACTGGCGTCCAATTTTCTATTTGACTCAAATAACATCATCGAGCTCAAACGGCCAAAACACCTGACATCAAGGTTATTTAATATGCAAAAATCTAACGGTACGAAGGCAGCGTAGTTCCCCTTGTGGAAAGTGAGAGTAGCGTGATTCAGACTAAAACAAATATGGATGTCTCGTGGAGAAAGTTCCGGCCGAAATATTACTGGGAGCATAGGTATTGTGTTTGTCATGGGGCCAGTTTAGTACGATTGCGTTCGTGCAGAACTGGGGACATGTGGTGCGTGAAAGTATGGTTTCACATACGTAGAATACTAACAACTTATCAACCAGTACTACAACATGAGTTTTAATACTCTAAAGAACAGGTCTAGTTAAAATAAATCTCCAGTCAAATTTTGAGAGAGTTTCAATGGGATTATTGATTTTTGAAGTATATATGTGAGGAATAAACTGAGCCGTGACACACTTAGCAAATAAATGAAGTCATTATCATGATATCAACATGATTAGCTTCTCCGAACGTGTTCATCTTGATTCAGAGATATCAACTTGAATTTAATAGTATTGAACAATTTGACGGGACGATCAATTTTAGTCAATAGCATTATTCAAATATTCATGCCTGTTTTACAAAAAAAAAACATGTTTGCTCTGAAAAATACAAGGAAACCCGTGTCTGGGCTCACCTGCCAAGCGTTGATGTCACCCTTGCTTGTTTTGGCACTCAACAAGAACGGAGATCTCATCTTAAACTTGTTGCGGATGAATGATTATTCAGGTTATGGATCATTAACACTTTTTTCTTAGTATTTTAGTATTTCTCATTTCGTGACAGCAGCGGCACGAGTGGCAGCAGCGGCAGCAGGAGCAGAAGCGGCAGCAGTGGCAGCAGCGGCAGCTGCGGCAGCAGCGGCCGCTGCTGGTGATCTATTTTGTATTAGTTATATAATTATGTATCGTTAGACGCCCGCAGGGGCCTTGCAGGTTGACGAGCGACGACTTCGCGCTGGGGCTCCGGTGGAGCGCAGAAGCGGCTACTGCTTCTATTACGTTAAACCTATTCGGAATCTACGCTAAACTAACACGGTATCTACGTTGAACCTACTCGGTTTCTACGTTAAACCTACTCTGTATCTACGTTGAACCTACTCGGTATCTACGTTAAACCTACTCTGTATCTACGTTAGACCCACTATGTATCTACGTTAAACCTACTCGGCATCTACGTTAAGCCTACTCGGTTTCTACGTTAAACATACTTTGTATCTACGTTAGACCTACTCTGTATCTACTTTAAATCTACTCGGAACCTACGTTAAACCTACTCGGGACCTACGTTAAACCTACTTGGAATCTACGTTAAACCTACTCGGTATCTGCGTTAGACCTACTCTGTATCTACGATAAACCTACTCTGTATCTATTTTAAACCTACTCGGTATCTACGTTAAGCCTACTCTGTATCTACGTTAAATCTACTCGGAATCTATATTGAACCTACTCGGAATCTGCGTTGAACCTGCTCGTAATCTACGCTGCACCTACTTTGCCACTCTTCAATTGCCCTACGGGGGAGTCTGCATTAACTTCACGTTGGGATTTCGGTGAAAAACAGAAGATAATACCACTACTACTACTCATCTTAGAACTGTAATTCTGTAGTGGCCAGCGCTGCAGTGGCCACCGCTGCAGTGGCCAGCGCTGCAGTGGCCAGCGCTGCAGCGGCCACAGCGGATAAATTGCTGCCTGAGAGGTGTGGGTGGAGGGATAGGGGAAGGAGGGTTCCTCACTCGAGGGTAGAAGAGATACCTGCCCCGGCGGTGCTGGTGATAACGGCGTCACTCGCGGGGGATCGTCCGCGTCGTTGAGCGGTGGGTGAGGGGGGTGACAGGCGTGAGGAAAGACTGGCAGAAGTGAGGGTGGGGCGGCAGGGGTTAGGAAAGAGTGGTAGGAGTGAGAGAGGGCTGGCAGGAGGGAGGTAGCGGTAGCAGGAGCGAAGAAGGGCTGTCAGGAGTGAAGGGAGAGAAGGTGGCAGGAGTGAGGGTAGGTGACAGGACTGTGGGATGAGTCGCAGGAGTGAGGGAGGGGTGGCAGGAGTGAGGGAGGGCAGGCAGAAGTGTAGGAGGGATGATAGGAGGTAGTGAGGGGTGACAAGAGTGAATGAGATATGATTAAAGTGAGGTAAGGGTTAACAAACGTAGGAAGACAACAACAGGCCTATTGGCTCAAACTAGGTTGCCTTTTGATAGCAAGAGGATTAGTTCTGAAGAAGAACGTCTAAGAGAACTTCATGTGCCATTTCTGTTTTGTTCATAACAACAGGAAAGGGAACGATTTAGCTATTTATCGGCGATTTATGTAGAATTTATCGAGCCGCGACTTGAACGGTTCGATTGTATTGCTGTTCACAACATCCGCTGGAGTTTGTCCCATCAAATCGACAACTCTATACGTGAAGAAATTGCGCGTGATATCGAGTGAGAAACGTTTCCCCAACGATTTTATATCCATTGTTCCTAGTCACTCCGTTTGTATCTAGAGTGGAAAGGCTCGCTCGGTCGACGTTTTCCTTACCCTTCATAACCTTCCCCACTTCTATCATGTCACCTCTGACTCGACGTTTCTCTAGCGAATAAAGATTGAGTTCACGAAGCCTGTCTTCGTACGATTTATTCCACAGCGAGGGGATGAGTTTGGTAGCTCTTCGTTGAATCTTCTCAAATTTAATAACGTCTTTTCTAAGAAATGTAGACCAGAATTGAACGGCATTCTCGAGATGCGGACCAACAAATGCATTAAATAACTTGAGCATACTGTGTTGGTATCTGTACGAGATAGTGTGGGATATCATACCTAGCATTTTGTTGCCTTTCTTGGCAGCATCGTTACATTGCTTGCTGCTTTTTAAGTCGTTATTAATGATGACACCTAAATTTCTCTCTTCGGTGACGGGAATGAGTTTCTTTCCAGACATTGAATATTCGTGTTTGGGGTTATGAGGACCTATGTGCATAACATTGCATTTGTCTACATTAATTTTTTTTTGCCACTTCTCTGACCAATCAACAATTTTGTTCAAGTCTAGTTGGATGTGCTGACACTCTAGTTCAGTTTGCACTTTTCTTCTGATCTCAGTATCGTCTGCAAACTTGCTAATGTTTTAGAGTACGCTGCTATCGAGATCGTTAGTGAATATTATAAAGAGAACTGGTCCTAACACGGATCCTTGAGGCACACCTGAGGGTGGCATGAGTGAGGGAGGCGTGACCGGAGTGAGAAAATGGTGACAGGAGTGTGACATGAGTGAGGGAGGCGTGACAGGAGTGAGAGAAGAGTGGCAAGAGAGGGGAAGGTGTGGCAAGGAGAATAAAGGATGGCACGAGGAAAAGAGGTGAGGTGTGAAAGGCAAAAGAGAATGGCGACACGAGCAAATGAGGGGTGGCAGGAGTGGTGACCGGTGTGACAGAACGGTCGCAGGAGCGAAAGAGAGGAGACGAAGCTAAAGATGGGACAGTGGAGAGAAAAGGGAGGAAGAGAGGGAGGGGCAGTGGGTAGGGAGGGGGAGAAGCGGGGAGGGGAAGATGCGGGGAGGGGCAATGAGGAGGAAGGGGAAGAAATGGAAGAAGAGTAGTTTGAAGGGAGGGAAGGGAAGCGTGGGAGGGGCAGTGAGGAGGGAAGGGTGAAGGAGAGAGAAAGAGGGGAGGGAGAGGATGGAGGGGAGGAAAAAAGGTAGAGGCAGAGGGGAATGAAGGGAAGGGATGAGAGGAGGGAAGGGAAGGCATGGAGGGGAGGGAGAAGGGGAGTGGCAATGGGGAGGGAGGGGAGAAGCGAGGGAGGGGAAGGCTGAAGAGTTGGGGAAAGAGGCATATTACCTGCGGTGCAACAGAAAGGTAATGGAATATTTATTTAACGAATAATAACTCGAACAGTCCATATTTTGATAAATTGATTGCTGCTACACATTAATTACTAATACTAGAAATAGTTTACATAAGTGAGCATGATGTTTATTTTTATTTTTATAAGGTGATTAGTAGTATCACGTCCAAGTCCCGGCGGAGAAGTTTCTTATGAGGCCAATTTTATTTCTTCCAAAAACACATGAAAGGCCATGCTATTCTTAGCTTTATTAGAGCAGAGCGGCAAAAGTTTTTAATTCATTCAAAACGAATGGTCAGTGAAGAGTGAAGGCATGCGCAATACCTCAGGAGGGGATGGAACTGTGCCACGGAATTGAAGGAAATATGCTACGTAATTGCTGGGTGAAGCGCAGCTCAATAGGAGATAATTGATGAATAATTTGAGCAATTTGAAGCAAATATGCTGCGCAATTAGAAATAAGTGAGTTGTTGGAAGGAAATGTGTTGTGCAAATGAAAGGAAATGTGCTTCGTAAATTGTAGGGAAATAGGCTGATCGATTTGAAGGAAATATGCTGCGCTATTCGAGGGAAGTGTGCTGAACAATGTACGGAATGTGCTGCGTAACTTGAGGTAACTGTTTTTAGGAATTCGAGGGATATGTGCTGATTAATCAGAGGGAAACGTGTTACGCAATTGGAGAGAAATGTTCAACGCCTACCGTGCAATTCAAAGGAATGTGCGGTGAATAGAACCGATTGACAAAATTAGGGCTTAAACTTTTCTGAACATCAATTGCTGAAAACTTCTTTCCCATCAAGCTACCTCCAAGTTGAAACCGTTTACCACATGATGTGGTTAATTTGAAACCGTTTACCACATGATGTGGTTAATTTGAAACCGTTTACCACATGATGTGGTTAATTTGAAACCGTTTACCACATGATGTGGTTAATTTGAAACCGTTTACCACATGAAGTGGGTAATTTGGAAGCGTTTACCACATGATTTGGTTAATTTGAAACCGGTTACCACATGATGTGGTTAATTTGAAACCGTTTACCACATGATGTGGGTAATTTGGAACCGTTTACCACATGATTTGCTTAATTTGGAACCGTTTACCACATGATGTGGTTCATTTGGAACCGTTTACCACATGATGTGGTTCATTTGAAACCGTTTACCACATGATGTGGTAAATTGGGAACCGTTTACCACATGACGTGGTCAATTGGGAACCGGTTACCACATGATGTGGTTAATTTGGAACTGTTTACCACATGATGTGGCTAATTTGGAACCGTTTACCCTATGATGTGGTTAATTTGGAGCCGTTTGCAACATGATGTGGTTAATTTGGAACCGTTTACCACATGATGTGGTTGATTGGGAACCATTTACCACATGATGTGGTTAATTGGGAACCGGTTATCACATGATGTGGTTAATTTGGAACTGTTTACCACATGATGTGGTTAATTTGGAACCGTTTACCACATGATGGGGTTAATTTGGAGCCGTTTACAACATGATGTTGTTAACAGAAATAGCGTCAACATCAATGAAAACCGCATCGACAAACATTGGGAGACTAATCTACAACTTTACTAAGAAAATGTAACGTAAGGACTTTTGCCGCCGAAGGTGACAACCCCCTTCGTTGGCGCCTTCAGCGGCCGGCAGCCCACGAATGATGGGCACCACATCTAGACTGGGCTAGTTGTACTGGAAAATCTATTTTGAAGCATTGCTAGAATGGACTTTCAGCCCGCATGAGCCCTACTACTACTAATACTACCGAGAAATTGGAGAGAATTGTATCGAGCCAACCGAGCTATTGGAGGGAATTGTATTGCGCCAACCGTGTAATTGGAGGGAATTGTATTGCGCTACCAAGCTATTGGTGAGAAATGTGTTGCGCCAAACGTATAATTGGCGGGAATTGTATTATTCCAACTGGAGGAAATTGTATTGCGCCAACCGTATAATTGGAGGGAATTGCGCTTACCGAGCTAGTGGTGGGAAATGAGTAGCGCCAACCGTATAATTGGAGGGAATTGTATTGCGCTAACCGAGCTACTGGAGGGAATTGTATTGCGCCAACCGAACTGTTGAAGGAATGGTATTGCGCCAACCTTGCTATTGGAGGGAATTGTGTTACGCCAGCCGTGTAATTGGAGGGAATTGTTCTGTATCAACGGTGAAATTTGAAGAAAATTAGGAAACTCGAAAAATAGGAATCTTATAAGTAAAAATAACGTAATGGGAATATAACTTTCTCCAGCCTCCTCAGTCCTCCTTCCCGCTTTCTCCAACCAAGTTCTCGCTTCATCCCGCCTCCTCTCGCCCTTGCATAATTTTCCGTCTTTTCTCGCCTCTCATCACCTCCTTAGACTCCGTCTCGCTTATTAACGCCTCTTCTCACTTCTTTCCACTTCATCCAACCTCTTCTCTCTTCATGCCATCACCTCCGTCCCTCCCGCTCCTACAGCCTCTCCGGTATTTTTTAGCCTCCTATCGATACCTCTCGTTCTTATCCCTCCATCTCAGTCCTTTAAGCCCCTTCTTTCTCCTATCACCCTATTTCTTACCCTCCCGCCCCTCCCGGCCCCTCATCTGTGATTTTTCCCCTCCCGTCCCTTATCGTTTCCTCCCGTCTCCTCCCGTCCTCTCCATTCCCTTCCGCCCCCTCTCGCCCCTTCTCCACTTTTGCACCTTCTGCCCACCCCTTGATCAAACAGACTGGATCAGTTGGCCGTGAAATGGACTGGATAGCAGCGCTGGAGTTTGTTTATGCAGATCTGATTTGCTCTTTTATATAATGGTCTGATTGAAACAAGATCCCTGTTGCCGGGATTGAGGTAAAAACCCAACCACTGTGAGGCAAATGAGGCAGAAAGGGCTTTCTGCTACTTGACAACGGACAGGGTGGCGTGGGAGCCGCCTAACAGTGAGGATAAGAGACGGCGGGACGGTGTAGGAAAGAAGGCGCTGACCAATCATTGCTAATTGCATGGAGTGCTCCTGGACTCGCAATTAATGTAATGAGAGAAGCGATAAACCATCAATGTAATTCGATATGTTATTGAGTTACGTTGTTGGATGAACAGATCGAACACACTGCCTCGTTCTGTCACTTAGTTAAGTGTTCAAATATTCCAGATTTAAGAGGATGGCGTTCTAAGTCGACTGTTCCTGAGATCTGGTCAAGAATAAATGAATGAGAATCACTCTAGGGAATCTACTCCCAATGTTGAACTAACTTGTTCATATCGTAAAATTAACTTTTGATAAATTTAAGTATTGGAGAAAGGCTAAAATTGCATTTATATTTCAATTTACTATTCCAAACCAAGTGATAAACGCCTATTGGCAATACAGTGATGATGTTATCATAATGTATTCACAACTTTATTCATAAAAGCATTGCTTGTATTAGAACAGACATAATTGACCTAAGGCCAGAGCAGCATTAACCATTACATATGCTGGTTATGCTGCGGCAGTTCACGAGACCAACACAAGACACAAATAATTGAACAGCTTCTGATAAAAGAGACTTTCCATCACACTGTCAATTGAGACGATAGTGTTTTGATTTTCTGAATTAAATAGGTAGTGTTTACATTTTCAATAGAAACATCAGTGGCTCAACACTGTCGAAAGAGGTTGTAGTGCCTTGACACTATCATTCGAGGTGGCAGTGTCTTGCGCCACTGTCAATACAGGTGGCAGTGTCTTTACTCTATCATTAGAGGTGACGGAGTCTTAACTTCCTCAATAGAGGTGACTGTATCAAAACTGTCAATGATGGGAACAGTGCATTGACACTCCCAATAGAGGTGACAGTGTATCAAAACTATCATTGCTATGAACAGTGTATTGGCAGTCTCAGTAGATGTGACAGTGTATCAAATCTGTCAATTTTAGGAACAGTGTATTGACACTCCCAAAAGAGGTGACAGTGTCTTAACACTGTCAATAGAGGTCGCAGTGACTCAACACCATCATCAGAGGTGACAGTGTCTCAACACTGCCAATAGAGGCGAGCATAGGATGCTGCGATGTCAAGAAGACCTATCAAATTAATCCAAACTATATTTGTTATTTAATGTGTTCACAAATTTTAAATTTGTTTCTTCCTGCAAGTCATTAGGAAATAAACAGGAGAAAAATATTCTTAGATGGAAAACAACCACTGCATGGCTGTGATACACGCTCATTTACAAACTGAAACAAAATTCTCCTTCATTTCAGTAGTGTGTGCATTTTTTGTGACTTGTACTCGTTCTATAACTGGAACAAATCTGCATCGAGTTTTAGTGATCTATTTATTTCCACCCTCCTCCATTTGATTGATAAATGTAGATCAGAATTTTGGGGTGGGAGATTCCCCATCAACCAAATCTCTCGAGTCGACTCCAGGCTGTTAAATAGTTAAATACTCTTATTTATCGATCAATAACAGCAAATAACAAATTACCAAAATTTCTAATTGAACGTTCAATTTATTATCCCAAACATAACTGAAACCATAATCCACCTCAAAAGGGTAGGCCCCATTGCCCAACCCCTCCCCGCCCTTCAACTCATATGCGACTCCATCGCTGCCCCAGCGGGCTTCGACTTATCCCCAAGTCTTTGCAAGGAGAGCACCCAACTTGTGGGCCGGGAATTCAATTTTGAGATAATCAGGCCAAGAGTTGCTTTCGCTCCTCTGACGCCTCCGACAGACCGGGATCGATGACAAAATTAACAAGAGGGTTTCCCTTTGAAAACTCTTATTAGAACTTGGTTAGAGGAGATTAAAGACGAGAGGACTTTAAGGAGCCTGTTGTGCTCCGAGCCTCACGTGGAGACGGAAATGAGCTCTATACTGATAAGAGAGACGACTCACTTTAGCATCTTTGAAGGGAGACGAAAGTACGTATGATTTTAAAGGGTAATAAATACATGCTTAGGTGTTCACGCTCGCAAATGAACCACTTCGAAAGAAGTGAGTCTTTGAGATACGTTTCACTTGCAAGCCCATTCACAAGAAGCAACGACTGGGGCAATGAGGCCAAGAGAACTGCCGAATCCTATTTTAAAAGACAGGAGCTGTAACGAAAACCATGGTGTGTTACTAAAACCAGGATCTGTAACTAAACCCTCACAATTAACATTTGAAAGGGTTACTGGAAACATGCCATAAACTTGTTAAAGTAGACTTCCTTGTCGGACTGTGTAATACCAAGGATGCATTGCCACCGTTGCGTTGCCACCGTTGTATTGCCACCGTTGCGTTGCCCCCGATGCTTTCCACCGATGCATTGCCACCATTGCTTTGCCACCGTTGCGTTGCCACCGTTGCTATGCCACCGTTTCATGTTTCAGTATTTGTTGCCGTCTCAGCTACGATTAATCAGCTGCCCTATGCATTTATTAAACTATATTCTAGTCACGGTAGGAATAACATCGAATGGTGATGTAGCTTCCAAAAATACAGAGTAGCTGACCTCATACGATCTAAAACCATCGTAATAAATATGATGACTGTTGGGACCCGGTCCAACTCCGCCTAATCCGACCGATCAACTCTTACGTTGAAACATCTCCATTTCGAATGAGTATCCCTTCATCGTGTTCAATTGCACGTCGTCTCTGCAAGCGTGTACCTCTCCATACACGAATATGTGTAATTTTTATATTAATGACAATACAACTATCAGGATAACTGGAAGGATAATATTATTTTAAGACTACATATTTGATCATTTATATTTTATTACACACTCTATACTTTCAAGCATTTGTTTCGTCACCTGATCAATAACAGACAATGCAGAAAAAACTGTTATAAACAATATTATATTGTTGACATTCACTATAACACACTGTTCTTGCATAGTTGAACCCCAAAGTAGAGTGATGAGCTGCTGGTTGAAAGCATTTTTGTTGGTTTATTGACCTGATTTTCCCTCCACTTCCAAGGTGTGGCCCGAAGCATGGACCCACAGGCGCTCTTATTTAGAAACAAATTTTGAAACGGCAGCAACATCGTTCGAAGTTGTAATTTTGGAATCAATTTTCGCATGCAAATTTGTGCCGAGAATAATGAATACTAATTGTGGGTCCGACGACCTTCTCTCTCCTGTAGAAGACCTCGACAACGATGATGTGGGACACGCGTCCTGTGGAGTCGGAGGACTTTAATAACCCTTCGAATAGGGGCTTGACGTTTACAGCGGTCACTCAACTGGAACTAGCGGTGATGAAGAGACTAGCGGTGGTGAAGAGACTAGCGGTGGTGAAGAGACTAGCGGTGATGAAGAGACAAGCGGTGGTGAAGAGACTGGCGGTGATGAAGAGACTAGCCGTGATGAAGAGACTAGCGGTGATGAAAAGACTAGCGGTGATGAAGAGACTAGCGGTGATGAAAAGACTAGTGTTGGTGAAGAGACTAGCGGTGGTGAAGAGACTAGCGGTGGTGAAGAGACTAGCGGTGATGAAGAGACTAGCGGTGATGAAGAGACTAGCGGTGGTGAAGATACTAGCGGTGATGAAGAGACTAGCGGCGATGAAGAGACTAGCGGTAATGAAAAGACTAGCGGTGATGAAGAGACTAGCGGTGGTGAAGAAACTAGCGGTGATGAAGAGACTAGCGGTGGTGAAGAGACTAGCGGTGATGAAGAGACTAGCGGTGATGAAGAGACTAGTGGGGATAATAAGATTCACGCTTCAAGTTTTTCTCTTCCAAAAACATCGTAGACGACCTCCAACGATAATATAGCTCAGACCTTGTTTGTATGTTAATTATTTTCAGAACAATAAATTTATTTCAGTTTATAGTAGTGGCGTTGATTTTGATTCGGCGTATTGGCGACTATAATTAATGTATATAAAGTCTGTACAATCGCACACGGTAATAGAACAGCCTTTACGAATACCGTCGTCAGCCTCTCTGATGAAGTATGGCTAGTCGAAGGATCAACCTTTCTGATGAAGAATGGCTAGTCAAATGATCAACCTCTCCGATGAAGTATGTCTAGTCAAAGGTTCTACCCCTCTGATGAAGTATAGCTAGTCGAATGATCAACCTCTCTGATGAAGTATGGCTAGTCAAATGATCAACCTCTCTGATGAAGTATGGCTAGTCAAATGGTCAACCTCTCAGATGAAGTATTTCTAGTAAAATGATCAACCTGTCTGAGGAAGTATGGCTAGTCAAATGATCAACCTCTTTGATGAAGTATGGCTAGTCAAATGATCAACCTCTCTGATGAAATATGTCTAGTCAAAGGAACAACCTCTCTGATGAAGTATGTCTAGTCAAAGGATCAACCTCTCTGATGAAGTTTGTCTATTCAAATGATCAACCTCTTGATGAAGCATGTCTAGTCAAATGATCAACCTCTCTGATAAAGTATGTCTAGTCAAAGGAACAACCTCTCTGATGAAGTATGTCTAGTCAAAGGAACAACCTCTCTGATGAAGTATGTCTAGTCAAAGGATCAACCTCTTTGATGAAGTATGTCTAGTCAAATGTTCAAACTGGTGAAGTATGTCTAGTCAAAGAATCGGGCGCGGTATTTACGCTGGAATTATTTAGCCCAGAAAGTGTTTACGACGGAAACAATTCTACGCATTCATTTTAGCTGGAAACTGTTTTCGATCGAAATTGCTTACGAAGGAGGTTTTCAATCGAAAACCTGTAGCCTGGAAAGAAGATTGAACATATTGTTCATTGGCATGAAACGTTTTTGCTCAGAAAGGGAATTGGGGCAAAGTGTTTAGGATGGAAAGTTGATAGCATCGAATTATTCAGGATAGAAACTATTTACGACGGATTTTTTTTCGCTGGAAATGCTTACGATCGACTGGTCTTCTGTGGGCAACTCGATTCAGTCGAATGTATTTCAGCCGGAAATGTTTTGGGCGGAATCTGTTTAGAACGGAAAGTGTACGCAGGAAATAATTTTATTTGGCTAAGTGGACGATGAACAAAAAAACAATATACTTCTTTCCTGTAAGGTTAGGTTAGGTTAGGTTAGGTCCGGTTAGGTTAGGTTACAGCTAAAAATATACCATCGAATGACAATTTCCAACGAAAATAAATTCCATTGCAAATTTTTCCGTCCTAAACACTTTTCGTTCAAACCATTTCTGGGCCAAACTATTCGATCCTATGCATAACTGTGTCAGATGATTTGGGGTAGTTTCCAGCTAGGATTCTTTCCATCGTAAAATTTTTGAGGCAAAATAATTCCAGCGTAAACACTTTCGTTCCTAAGAAATTCCGTGCTAAACACTTTCTGTTCTAAAAAAAATAATTGAAAATGAATCCCAGCGTGTTGAAACATGATCGTACACGTTTTCCGTCGTATCAACATTCCATCCTATATTTTTCCAGGGTAAGATATTCGCTGGTAATAGCTTTCCAGCCTAAACACATTTTGTTCAAAACTTTCCAGCCTAAACACTTTCAAGGCTGAATGTTTCCGTCGTAAACATGCCACCCAAAGAATCAACCTCTCTGATGAAGTATGTCAATTCAAAGGATCAACCTCTCGGATGAAGTATGTCTTGTCAAATGATCAACCTCTGATGGAGTATGTGTAGTCAAATGATCAACCTCTCTGATGAAGTATGTCTAGTCAAAGGATCAACCTCTCTGACGAAGTATGTCTAGTCAAATGATCAAACTCCGGTGAAATATGTCTAGTCAAAGAATCAACCTCTCTGATGAAATATGTCTAGTCAACGAATCAACCTCTCGGATGAAGTATGTCTAGTCAAATTATCAACCTCTGATGAAGTATGTGTAGTCAAATGATCAACCTCTCTGATAGAGTATGCCTAGTCAAAGGATCAACCTCTCGGATGAAGTACGTCTAGTCAAATGATCACAAGGTACTTGCTTGCCAAAAACGGAAACTTTTAGAATGAAAAAAAAATATGCAGATGCTCTATTTGTGTAAGTGATCGTGCAAAGGAATGTGCGATCGGAACGGTGAATGTCTAAGCCAACAACAACAGTGACTGTCAAAACCTATAACAACAGTCGACACTATTATAAGCAGGTTTCGACGATCCTGATTGAAACAGGGGCAAGGCGTTTAGTGTTGAAGTGGTTGGAGTCATTTCTCCTCTTTGATAGGGATACCATTGACGTATAGTGTTGAAGTGGTTGGAATCATTTCTCCACTTTGATAGGGATATCATTGACGTATAGTGTTGAAGTGGTTGGAATCCTTTCTCCTCTCTGATAGGCACATCATTGACGTATAGTGTTGAAATGGTTGGAGTCATTTCTCCTCTTTGATAGGGATACCATTGACGTATAGTGTTGAAGTGGTTGGAATCATTTCTCCACTTTGATAGGGATATCATTGACGTATAGTGTTGAAGTGGTTGGAATCCTTTCTCCTCTCTGATAGGCACATCATTGACGTATAGTGTTGAAATGGTTGGAGTCATTTCTCCTCTTTGATAGGGATACCATTGACGTATAGTGTTGAAGTGGTTGGAATCATTTCTCCACTTTGATAGGGATATCATTGACGTATAGTGTTGAAGTGGTTGGAATCCTTTCTCCTCTCTGATAGGCACATCATTGACGTATAGTGTTGAAATGGTTGGAGTCATTTCTCCTCTTTGATAGGGATACCATTGACGTATAGTGTTGAAGTGGCCGGAATCATTTCTCCTCTTTGATAGGGATACCATTGACGTTTAGTGTTGAAATGGTTGGAATCATTTTTCCTCTTTGATTGGCACATCATTGACGTA
Source organism: Gammarus roeselii (assembly GCA_016164225.1). Lineage (NCBI taxonomy): Eukaryota > Metazoa > Arthropoda > Malacostraca > Amphipoda > Gammaridae > Gammarus > Gammarus roeselii. The sequence goes on along the minus strand of SDVV010003104.1, from coordinate 6,663 downwards.
TAGTGTTGAAGTGGTTGTAATCATTTCTCCTCTTTAATAGGCACATCATTGACGTATAGTGTTGAAGGGGTTGGAATCATTTCTCCACTTTGATAGGCACATCATTGACGTATAGTGTTGAAGTGGTTGGAATAATTTCTCCTCTTTGATAGGCATATCATTGATGAATAGTGTTGAAGTGGTTGGAATAATTTCTCCTCTTTGATATGCATATCATCGACGCATAGTGTTGAAATGGTTGGAATCATTTTTCCTCTTTGATTGGCACATCATTGACGTATAGTGTTGAAGTGGTTGTAATTGTTTCTCCTCTTTGATAGGCATATCATTGACGTATAGTGTTGAAGTGGTTGTAATCATTTCTCCTCTTTAATAGGCACATCATTGACGTATAGTGTTGAAGTGGTTGGAATCATTTCTCTACTTTGATAGGCCTATCATTGACGTACAGTGTTGAAGTGGTTGAAATCATTTCTCCTCATAGATAGGCATATCATTGACGTATAGTGTTGAAGTGGATGGAATCATTTCTCCTTCTTGATAGGCATATCATTGACGTACAGTGTTGAAATTGTTGGAATCATTTCTCCTCTTTGATAGGCACATCATTGACGTATAGTGTTGAAGTGGTTGGAATCATTTCTTCTCTTTGATAGGCATATCATTGACGTATAGTGTTGAAGTGGTTGGAATCATTTCTTCTCTTTGATAGGCATATCATTGACGTATAGTGTTGAAGTGGTTGGAATAATTTCTCCTCTTTGATAGGCACATCATTGACGTATAGTGTTGAAGTGGTTGAATCATTTCTCCTTTTTGAATGGGATATCATTGACATAGGCAAAGGGTTACTTTAGTTTTGGTAGGGTAATCACCAAGCTGCATCTACCACAGTACACTTATCAATTACAACAATGTTGAGTAAAATGGTATCTGTCAAGCCCAATTACATTTCAGTGAAAAACTCTCAGCAAACCAAGAAACATCAATCCAGAGACTTTCATATAAAAGATCTCAAAATATTTACATCAATCTTGCCTTATACTAATGCCTATCCATCCAGTGTTCAATTAAGCCACTGCAGATGTTTTGCAGCATAAATTGATGTAGGATATTATTAACATAGTTCTTTCGAGCTGCTGTGAGTGCTTACAAGTGTTTACAAGTGTAAGAAGACAACAACAGGCCTATTGGCCCAAACTAGGTTGCCTCTTGATAGTAAGAGGATTTGTTCTGAAGAAGAACGTCTAGAAGAGCTTCGTGTGCCATTTCTGTTTTTAAAACATCAAACAAGTGAACGGTTTAGCTATTTATCGGCGATTTAAGTAGAACTTATCGAGTCACGACTTAAACGTTTCGATTGTATTGATGTGTACAACCTCCGCTGGAAGTTTGTTCCATTCTTCGACAACTCCATACGTGAAAAAATTGTTCGTGATGTCGAGGGAGAAACGTTTCCCAACGATTTTGTATCCATTGCTCCTAGTCACTCCGTTTGTATCGAAAGTGAGAAGACGAGCTCGGTCGACGTTTTCCTTACACTTCATAATCTTCCACACTTCGATCATGTCGCCTCTGACTCGACCTTTCTCTAGTGAAAAAAGATTGAGTTTACGTAGCCTGTCTTCGTAGGATTCATTCCGCAGCGAAGGGATAAGTTTGGTAGCTCTAAGTTGAACTTTCTCTAATTAAATAACGTCTTTCTAAGATATGAAGACCAGATTTGAGCGGAACACTCGAGATGCGGTCTAAAAAATGCATTGTATAGCTTGAGCATACAGGCCGGGTTTTTGTACGAGATTGTGCGAGACATCATACCTAGCATTTTGTTGCCTTTCTTGGCAGTATCGTTACATTGCTTGCTACTTTTTTAGTCGTTACTAATGATGACACCTAAATCTCTCTCTTCGGTGACAGGAATCAGTTTATTTCTGGACATGGAGTATTCGTGTTGGAGGTTATGAGGACTTATGTGCACAACTTTTCATTTGTCTACATTAAACTTCATTTGCCCCTTTTCCGACCAATCAACAATTTTGTTCAAGTCTAGTTGGATCTGTTCACACCCTAATTCAGTTTGCACTTCTCCTCCTATCTTAGTATCGTCTGCAAATTTGCTGATGTTTGAGAGTTCGTTCCTATCGAGATCGTAAATGAATATTAAATAGAGAACTGGACCTAACACGGATCCTTGAGGCACACCGTTTGTAACATTACCCCAGGGGGAGGAAGCTCCGTTAAGTACAACTTGCTGCCGTCTGTCCGAATGTCAGCATTTTATCCAGTTGTTAAGCTAGCCTCGAATTCCAATGGCGTGCAATTTACTAACTAGGCTCTTCTGGGGGACTTTATCAGAGGCCTTTTGAAAGTCAAGGTATATGATATCGATTGGAGATTTTGTGTCGTGGTTATTCAATTATATTCTTGAAAAAAGTTGCAGGCTCGTAAGACAGGAACGGCCGTGTCTAAAGCCATGCTGAGAGTCGCCAATCAATTTGTTTGATCCTAAGAATTCTGTAATTTTATCCGTTATCAAACTTTCCATCAATTTGCAAATGACTGAAGTGAGACTAATTGGATTGTGGCTTCTGGGACACTTTTTGTCCCCTGCTTTAAAAATGTGGGTAACATTGGCCTCCTTCTATTTAGAACGGCAGGTGCCATTTGTGAGAGATTGGGTGAAAATGTTCGATTAATGTTCGGCGATTTGGTTTCTAGTCTCTTTTAGAATTCTAGGATGGACTTGGTCTGGACCTAGAGATTTAGTAACGTTCAATTTATCTATATATTTGATAACTTCTGCGGGGGAAAAGTTAAATGTGCTGAAAGCTTCAATTTGTCTTTCTGCTATGAAATCCTCAAGATCAGGAATATCCTGATGCTCTAACGTGAATACAGAACAAAAGTATTTATTAAGTAGGACACTCATTTCGGTGTCGTCCGTTTCTAGCTCAACAACATCGTTCTCAAGAGGACCAATTACAAATCTTGATTTTTTTAGCTCGAAATATAACTAAGAAATTGTTTCGGATTAGTTTTGGCATTGGTGGCAATTTCATTTTCTTTCTTTTTTCTTACGTTTCTGGACTCTCTTTAGATCTCTTCTGCTGATGCTGTATTCATTTTTTGCTACGTCGTCATGTGGGTGTTTCTGTTTTATTGAGTGCTTGGCTTTTTTCGTGACTGAAGGTGCTGCAATTTTCCTTTCCAGTACAAAGGTGGATTTACCGATGTTCGCCTGTTTTTGCGCGGGATATGATATCGATTGGAGATAGTAGTAGATTCGTAAGACACTTGAAAATATTGCATTCAATATTTTTAAGTGCAGTCAAGACATAGTTAAGCGATTGATTGACATCTTGTCTGAGGGTTATATTTGCTGACGCCATTGACTCACTTAAGTCATCAAAGTAGGCTAATCTTAAATTAGGGACTTTTTCGCAGTTTGTTGACGTTTTCAACTCGAGCTCTATCAAAAAACGGATACAGTTATGGTCGCTAGTTCCAAGTGGTTCGCCCACTTCAACGTTCGTGCCATGAGGGTCGCTTGAACTGAATAGGAGATCAAGAATATTGCTACCTCTTGGAGGTGTCTTCACCATTTGGGTCATGAACTTATCGTCTGCAAAATCAATCAAGCATTGGCCGGTGGCAGTGCATTTGTCTGATTCCCAACCAATGTCAGGGATATTGAAGTCTCCAAGCACAATACTGTGTTTTGTGCAACCATACTTTTTGGGAGACGATAGACGAGAGTGATTTGACATTTTAAATGTTCACCGACTACTTGGATTGATACTATGTCGTGTCTGCTGTTTGGATAAGTGACTTCTAATATTTGCAAAGTGCTCTTTGTGAAATAATGAGTAACCGGGGAGAGTAAATTCACCTAAATAATGCCAAGTGCTCAATTTCATCGGCGATTCCGTGATTGCTATTATGTCGATACTTTCATTCATTGCAATGATACCCAATTCTTCAATTTTATCTCGGAGACTTCTAGCGTTCACATTGTAACATTTCGGGGTACTGTTAGTTACATTAACTTCTTTTTTTTTCACCCATACTGCTTCTAATTTGAGGCTTTATTTCGAAGCCAAAGCTTTCGTCTTCGTCTACACGGGCTGTACTAGCGGAGCAGCGACTACTGCCTCTAACCCGGACTGGATTGATGACGAAAACTTTTTTGCTAGAACCTGCGGTGATGTTTTGGTGGGTTTTTGTGTCTGTTGTGTATCTAATGTTGAAACGGGTGGAGGTCGTTGGGTCATTTTGTCGGACACTGCTGGCGGAGTTGTGGGTATGATATCGAGTACGTTTCTTGACTTATTTTCGGTGACATGACCAGCGTTGATGTTTTTAAGGATGTTTTCGATGGTATCAAGTCCATTCGTGTTTATGATCAGAGAATGTGATTTTCTGTGTGTTGCAAAAAGCTGCTAGGCGATTGTTAAGATAAATAATCTTGTTTAACTTGTATCTGCTTTGGTTCGGATGGGGCAGCATGCTTGTGATGTGGATGTTCGCGTGTCAATCTTTTATATTGCTTAGCATGGTTTCATATCTTTTCCAGGTGGATTCCGTCTGCGATACGTCCTTAGCTCCGACTTGTATTATTATTCTTTTAGAGGAATGTATCTTTTCCTTTTCGATTATGCCTTCGACTTCGTAAATTTTCAAATCTGTTGGCAGAGTATTTTCAGTTGATTTCTTCTTTTTCGCTGATTTGATTTGAAGGAGGTGACATTGTAATCACCAATCACAATAATTTACTCAGTATTCTGAGAGTCCATTTCATCAGGTAATACATCGAATCGGTTACTTGTGATGGGTCTGTTGTGGTGAGATTGTGACCCAACGTGTGTTGCATTGTCACAGCGTGGCTGCCTCCAGCTTACTAAAGTGGTGTAGAGTGCCTCTCGATTTTTGACTGAATTTTCTGTCGATTTGATGCGGTCGTTTGTCCTTTCGTCTAAAGCTGTAAGCTTCTTGGCGAGTTCGGAGTCTAGGTGCACTTGAAGTTCTTTCACTTGATTTTGGGTGACCTCAGCAGTTTCTTTGACAGCTGCTAACTCGCTGCTTATCAGATCTTTGATATCATGATATGGTTTCAGCATGTTTTGTAATTTTGATTCAACAACTAGCCATCGGGTATCCGTGTTGACTGTCTCTGTTTTGGATGAGCCATTGGAGGAGAATGTCTCGGCTTTGGATAAGCCATTGGAGGCATAGTTGATTTGTGCTTTAGTTGTTTGTTTTCCTCAGCCAGTTGACAAACTTTACAGCGCACTGTTTTGCATTCCCCATTTGAGGGACTTCTGCGCAAGTATCCGACAGAGCCAGGAGAACTATCGCAAAACACTAGCTCGGAGGCGTACGATTGGTGGCAAATGCCATATTCTCGCTTAACATGAACCATTATGGACTTGTAAGACACAGACAATTTTACAGCGCTGGCGGTCGCCAGCAACAACCCAGAAATAACCGAAAGAAAATATCTATGTGTATATAAATGGCAACCTAGTTTTGGCTGAACAAGGCATTAGTTGGGAAAATTTACAAAAATATTATCTATAAAATGACGCAAGATATAATTTTGAGAGCACTCTAAAAACGCTAAGACTCTCATAAAATAATATAAAAAGTTGTGAATTAAAGTAAATACTTTCAAGCAATCTTCAAAGACATGAATGTAAGCTAATCGGCCAGTAAATAAGCAACTAAAGAAACTAACCTATCAATACATAAGGAAAATACAGAAGGAAATAATCTATTGAACACCTGTGCACAAGATTTATTAGAGAGCCAAGGCTTTCTAGTGCCCTTGAATCAATGTTCTTCTGGCACCGTACCTGATGTACCCAGTCTTATTACCACTAAAAAGTGATCAACACATCACAATGTTCGTCAGCATTAGACTGAATATGAAGTCGGAGGAGGTCACTTGTGGGATTTATTCTTGATCATTGCAACATCAACATAGAAGTACAGTAATTTCTTGTGGTGAGTTATACATAAAACATGAAATGACTAGTAGTACGCACTCTTTTCTGGCACTATAGTTAAAATTGACAATACATGCTATCTAAATGCACAATAGTGTATTCCGAGTGCGCATCATTGACTCCATTCAAGTTAAACACAATGAAACCTTAGAAAATAGATGAACTGGTGAGCTGAAAATGCGATGAACATTTGTGCTGGGAAGGTGATGAAGTGGCGTGTAGCGAGCATGGTGAACTGGCGTGTAGCGAGCGCGATGAACTGGCTTGTAGCGAGGACGGTGAACTGGCGTGTAGCGAGCGCGATGAATGGGCGTGTAGCAAGCACGGTGAACTGGCCTGTAGCAAGTGAAATGTACTAGAGTGTAGCGAGCGCGATGAGTTGACGTGTAGCGAGCACGGTGAACTGGAGTATAGCGAGCGCAATGAACTGGCGTGTAGCGAACGCGATGAACTGGGGTGAAGCGAGTGCGATGAACTAGCGTGTAGCGAGCACGATGAACTGGCGTGTAGCGAGCGCGATGAATGGGCGTGTAGCAAGCACGGTGAACTGGCCTGTAGCGAGTGAAATGTACTAGAGTGTAGCGAGCGCGATGAATTGACGTGTAGCGAGCACGGTGAACTGGAGTATAGCGAGCGCAATGAATTGGCGTGTAGCGAA
>SDVV010003103.1:0-21835 GCA_016164225.1 Gammarus roeselii | reverse complement strand
TCCACCATTGGGCTCAGGTTCAAATGGCTCAATCCTTCCAGGCCAATGAGGATAACCCTTGACCTTGGCGAAGATGAAGTTGTACGGCTTGAAGTCAGTCCCAGGCATGGTCGACGCACGGGAGCGTCAAAACACAAATTCCCGTCACCAGCAGCTATCAGCACAGGGCACACACAAACGACAGCCACCCAAACCTGCGCCACAAAAATTGATTGTTGCAGTCAGCACTTGGCACAGGAACAACTTCAACTTACGAGTTGCTTATTAACACTTTCTTAAAAGGGTTTATTTTCAGAAAAAAAAACATTTAAAAAGTTTTTTTTTTTTTTACAATAAAAGCGGTATTATTCGGTAAAACACTGATCAGTCAGTATGTGACCTCTTAAAAAGTTTTATTTTCAGTAAAAGCATGATTTTTGTTGAATAAAATGAACATGGAGTAGTTGAATATTTCTTTATAGTATTGATTTCTTGTTGAGCATGGATTGGTCAATTTTTCTCCCAGGAGTTCATCCAATTAAAACGATACATTACACTTGCTGGGGTGCAGCCATATGGGTGCCAACAGTCACAGATGCAATCACCTTCTTCACAGCTTCTCTCTTGTTTGGATGGGCCAGCTAGAGCTCTCTCTCTTGTTTGGATGGGCCAGCTAGAGCCACGCTGTGACCTGCTTAATTTTATTTCTCAGCTAATCTAATTAAATTTGATCCCACCTGAACATTGACACCATCTGTGGCAGCTGCCAAATAGTGTGTGGTGTAAACAGTAATCAGTTATTATGTGGCACGGGAGCGTTATGACATTTTTTTTTTTTTTTTTTAACAACCAAAAACGAAAAAGGCAACAATAAGGGAAGAACGGAGAAACCCTCAGGGATCACCAACCATCATCACCCCAGCTTTGAGTCAACAAGCACTCCCAAGTCCCTTAAGAAATCAACAAGCTCAAGTACCAAACCATTCAAATAATAAGCAGTTCTATCATCAATCTGCTCCAATTCAAGACAGCCCCTGTAAAAACGCATAAAGACACACTTGTCAATGTTCAACAAGAGATTCCATGACAACGACACAGACTGCACCAAATTCAAATCCCTCTGCAAGGAAGACACACCCAGGCAAACTGCTTGTACATCGCAGGGGAAACTCAAATAACAGTCCATCCGGAATACCCACACATCTCAGTTTGTCCAACAAAACCGAGTGACTGACCACATCGAACGCTTTTGAGAGATCCAAAAAGACCACATCAACAACCATTCCTTCATCTACCCGATCAGCAACCTTGCCATAAGTGAGCAAAAGTTGGTCTTCAGTGCTCCTTCCAACCCTGAAACCAAATTGGCCCCCAGACAAAATGCCAGAATCTTCCAGAAAAGACACCAACTGGGACACAATAACCCGCTCCAGCACCTTACAGCAAACAGAAGTAAGACTCACAGGTCGGTAATTGAGAGGGTTACTTCTTGAACCAGACTTGAATATAGGAACAACACGAGATTCCTTCCAGGCCTCCGGTAAAACTCCCAGGTGCAATGATTTTGCAAAAATCAGAGACAAAGGCAATGACAGCTGCCAAGAACATAACTTCAAAACAACAGGGTGAATGCCATCAGGTCCAGGGTCAGAAGATGAGTCTAAACCACCCAGAACCTGGGAAACTAACAGTCTAGTCACACAAATCCCATTAAATTTTCCAGGAAAAAAATGGTGTGGGGAAGGGCCCGCAGAATCAGCATCCACACAAATAGACAAGAAAGAATCTACAAACTATGCTCCTTCACACCCTGAATCAAAATTGACCACTCAACAAAATGCCAGAATCTTCCAGAAAAGACACTACCTGCGACACAATAACCCGCTCCAGCACCTTACAACAAACAGAATTGAGACTCACAGGTCAATAGATGACAAGGTTGCTCCTCGCCCCAGACTTTTGAATAAAGGAACAACATGAGATTCCTTTCAGGCCCTGGTTAAACTCCCTGGCCCAACACCTTCACAAATATCAAAGACAAGGACAATGACAGCTGCCAAAAACATTGCTTCAAAACACAAGGGTGGATACCATCAGATCCGGAGGCAGAAGATGAATCTAATTTGTCCAGAACCTGGGAAACTAAGTCTCGTCACACAAATCTCACCAAATTTTCCAGAGAGAAATATATGTGAGAAGGGCTGGCAGGATCAGCATCCACAAAAATATAGGAGAGAAAAATCTTAGGAGTAGCCGAGAAGTTGTTGGCTAATTCCTGTTCATACAAACACTGGCTGTGACGAGAAAAATTTCTGTAGCTACTCAAATTTGAGCCCACTAAACTTCCCCAAGGACACCAACACCTCCTGCTGCTGCCTGCCAAGCTCCTTCCTCAAAAGCTTGTACTGCACCCAAGCCTGAGATCTACTGATCATGAGCTCCCTTGGAGAGCTCGGCAACCAGCTTGACGGCAAAGCAGTCTCAAGCAGATACAAACCTGTCAAAAAGCAAATGGATAACTGACTCAAACAAACCATAATTCTCCTCCACAGTGCCATACAAGAACTAATAATGCCAGTCAACCTCTGTCAAAACCTCTCTCACTTTTATAATCTCAACAAGACCAAATGACCAATTTTAAACCACGATCAACTGGATCCTCATCCATCTGAAAGCAATACCTACTTGACCAAGACAGGGGCATGGTGGCACCCCAGGAGAGGAGGCAAAACTATCAGAGATGAATGACACCCGATTTTCCTCCGTAGTCAGCACCAGATCAAGAATGGTGCCCGAATCAATAAAAGTACCTTCCCTCACCCACTGAGAGAGTACAAGAAGATCAAAACAATCAAGAAACTGCAAATTTACTGGAGGCACATAATTATTAAAAATATCTACAGACCACTAAGAACCACAACCTTCCTACCAACACAAAATTCCAGCAGGAATTTGATCTGTTCAGCATTATCCTCAGTTAAATAGGAGGGCAGACAGTTAGCCACCACAACTGGAACATTATAATCCATGAGAAAAATGGCAGCAACATTGGGAAGACCTACTTCAACCGGCACAAACCTAAAATTGTTTGCAACATATAAACAAACTCCATACTTTTTTACTTCCCCCACCACATCTCCCCTCACCAGCTGAAACCCAGGCAAATTAACAAAGGACAACAACACTGATGTAGTCAACCACGACATACACCAACCAACTGCAAGTCCTACTGCAGCACCATATGACCATCATAAGGGACCTTATTAATAAGGGAATTCAAATTTACACATCACAACAGCAAAATGATGAAATCCACCTGCAAAGACTGCCTTGCAAATTCCAAACACCATCCTCATGGAAGAAGAAAGGTGGTCTTAGGGTTGGACCACTGGTTTATGATCCACTGGAGATGACTGAGCTCCTATCATCCGCCTTCTCTGACGTATACAGAGGCTGTCCCTCCCAATCCTGCTCCTTTCCAGTTATTTGATGGAAAATGAGCGAGTTTGCCATAAGGTCTCGGAATGTCCATGACCTTCTGGCGGGGCTCAATGTTAGTTCAGCAATGGGCATGGATGGATTCCACCTCAAGTTGCTGAAGGAGTGTGCTGTGCAATTGAAACAGCCTCTCTTTATATTCTTTACCCTTTCTCTGCAGAGTGGAGTGCCATCTAATGCATGGAAAAGTTCATTGGTGATTCTAATTTTTAAAAGTAAATCTAGATTTGATCCCCTCAACTATTGTCCAGTTAGTCTTACCTCTGTTTGCTGCAAATCAATGGAGAAGATTGTTGCTGCTGCTGAGCTGGTGGACTATTTTGAGTCTAACCAGCTCCTTTCTTCCAGACAGTTTGAATTTAGGAAGGCTGGTCTATTCGGATGTAGTTAAGTCTGTTGATGCTGGTTTGGTGGTGGAGATGACCATGCTTGATTTTTCAAAGGCATTTGATGTTGCTTCCCATCCCATTTTGCTTCTGAAGTTGCAAGCACTTGGAGTTTCTGGGGTTGGTTGAGGTGGATTGGTAGTTTTCTTCATTCTCGAATTATCTGTGTTGGCGTTGATTAAGTGAATAGTGAGCCAAGGGATGTTCTGAGTGGGGTTCCACAGGATTCATCAGTCTTGGGTCCAGTCCTCTTTCTCATATATGTTAATTTTTATATTCATCAGCATTAGCTGATGATTATAAAATTTGTCTTTTCAATGTCATGATGTTGTTGGTGGTGTGTTTGCTTTGAAGGGAGACCTTGACAAAATATTCCAGACTGCATCTTCGTGGAATTTGTCATTGAACCCTAGCAAGTGTGTTGCTCTATGTTTCAGAAGACGTTTTGCTGGTTGGATTGGTCCCGGTGCAGAGGGTGTGTACACTCTTGGGGGTGCTCGTTTGGAGTTTGTCTAAGTTCAACGCCATTGGGGAGTTCATGTGGATGTTGGTCCTAAGTTTCATAGCCATGTCAGAGAAGTTGTGAGACGAGCTGCTGGTCATTGTAGTGATTTGCTTAGGTCGACAGTTAATAGAAGCCCAAATTTTATGGTCACACTCTTTGTGGCACATGTCAGGCCCATTCTTGATTACTCCTCCTGTGTGTGGAATCTTGGTTATGTCCAGGATGTGAAGTTGCTTGAGTCTGTTCAGAGGAGGTGGACCATAAAGATGCATGGCATGTCTGAGATGTCCTACCATGACAGGCTGATGGCTCTAAATTTGTCTCAATCAAGGACAGGTTACTAAGAAGTGACCTCATAAAGTATTGGAGAATTCTGTGTTGAGACACAAAGGGTTTCGATTTGTCCATTCTGTTCCAAAGGTTGCCGGATAGTAGGATGCGAGGTCATCAGCACAAACTCTTGCTGCCCCACTGCTCTGTGGATGTGGCAAGGAGGTTTTTTAATGTTCGATGCATTAGGATATAAAATGAGCTGCCTGCTGCTGTTGTCAAGTCTGCCACCATTTCTGCTTTCAAGGCAGGGTTGGCTGAGCTGATGGGGAATAGGTTGTTTGAGGGCTAGGGTCTTGCGTCATGTTGGCAAGTCGGTGGTGTGATTTGTCCTGTTGTTTGTTTCTGTTCTTCTTATATAAGTGTATGAATTTGCTTTCATGGCTTTCTGCAGGGTTGTAGTTATGCTTTGGGTTTTCATGCAAGTGGCTTTGGGTTTGTTCTCTGGAAACCACTGGTGGCCATCCCTTCCAGCATCTTCCCATTGTTGTTCTGCAGAGTCTTTGTAGGTGCTGGCGTGCATGACTGTGCTGGCTCTCCTGGCTCGGTGCCCCTGACGACTGGGTATGCTGAGCCCTTGAGGGGGGCTGCAAAGAATGACCACCTGGAGTTCCATGACCACCACCACCACCAGGACCACGGCAGCTCCCGACTCCACGACCGCCAGCCATACCTCGGCCGCCGGCACTTCCTCGGCCGCCAGCACTTCCTCGGCCGTCAGTACTTCCTCGGCCGTCAGTACTTCCTCGGCCGTCAGTACTTCCTCGGCCGTCAGTACTTCCTCGGCCGTCAGTACTTCCTCGGCGGCAAGCACTTCCTCGGCGGCAAGCACTTCCTCGGCGGCCAGCATTTCCTCGGCGGCCAGCACTTCCTTGGCCGCCGGCACTTTCTCTGCCACCGGCACTTTCTCTGCCAACGGCTCTTTCTCTGCCAACGGCACTTTCTCTGCCACCGGCACTTTCTCTGCCACCGGCACTTTCTCTGCCACCGGCACTTTCTCTGCCACTGGCACTTTCTCTGCCACCGGCACTTTCTCTGCCACCGGCACTTTCTCTGCCACCGGCACTTTCTCTGCCACCGGCACTTTCTCTGCCACCGGCACTTTCTCTGCCACCGGCACTTCCTCTGCCACCGGCACTTCCTCTGCCACTGGCACTTCCTCTGCCACCGGCACTTCCTCTGCCACCGGCACTTCCTCTGCCACCGGCACTTCCTCTGCCACCGGCACTTCCTTGGCTTCCAGCACTTCCTCTGCCACCGGCACTTCCTCAACCACGGGCACTTCCTTAGCCCTCACCACTTCCACGGCCGCCAACACTCCATTGCCGCCAGCAACCCCGCAATCACCAGCACTTCCTCAATCATCAGCAGCACCGCCACCCCAACGCCAAGGGCTAGAGGAATCCTCGGAACCAACAGGCCCTCCCTGACCAGCGCCAACACCAGCCTTTTGCTCTGATCAGACCAGTAGCACCAATCTTGACCCCGTCAGTCAGATCAACATCAACGCCCAGGACACGGCAAACTTAATGAAATTTTTCTATCACCAGCTCAACAGTCTCACAATTAAACCCTCCTAACATAACTGGGCACTTCATTTTCACCCTCTCATTTACCTCCTTCACTTTCTCAAAGACATCCCTCCTAAACAGCCCAGCGCCAGCGGAACTATCAGTGCCACAACCACCCAGACGACCAATCTGCTGACTTCCCTGAGTAGACTCACAACTGCATGTGACAATTGAGGGTGTTTGTGACAGTTATCCAGTCGGTTTGAACCCATCTGTTACCTGCTCCACCTGAAGTACCTGTGCTGCCTTGCCATCTGAGGTAAGCTTGATGCTGCCCAAATTCTGTAGTTACTCGCATGCAGCTCGGCTGTATGCAGGTATTAGTCACCCTGTTCATGCGTTAGCCTTAAGCTGTTTGTACCTGCTCTACCCAGTAAGTAGTCCTAGTGTTGCTTGCCATCTTGTTGCACTACTGCATTATTATAAAGTAAACCTATCATATTACCTTATCTCTGTCAAGTCATTTGTTACTTGGGCCCAGACCCAAAAGAAACTGATCCTTAAAAACTATAGTTGAGGTAGGAGCCTTGACTCTCGGAACCAGGAACCTTTTGTGACCGTCCTGCTAATCTTCAACTCATTGTCTCCTTCTCAGGGTGAGTTGAACCAGTTTTGGTTAACTAACCTAACTAACTCTAACCTGTGACTGACTGCTGTGGGGTTTACTGTGCTATTGCTCTCTTAATGCATGGTTGTGCTCTTGAGTCTAATTCACTTCTGCCAAAACAGCATGATAGCAATGGTTGCTGACATTAACCGGTAGCTATAGAATAGATTCATATAGTAATAATTATAAAATATTTTGGCTTCAATTTAGAAAAGGATTCGCTTTATTTATTCTAAACCATGGACTAAACAGTCTTTATTTACTGTTTCTTTCAAAGCAACAGATGGTTACAGCAAAAATGACTGCCAAAACTTACAAATACTATTTCATGGACTAGTCCATGTTATATTATATAAGTTCAGAAACATTGGCTCCTCCTGCAAGAGTAATGCAATAAAATGTGTGCGAGTGTCATGCGTGTAGACATTGAGAGAAAAAACTTTTACTTTGAAAATTTATTTGTAACTCATAGGTTGTTTAGCTATTGTTTGTTCAAAATGACTTCCACCAATGGTGGCAGGTACTTTGAACAGTAGCTGCAGAACGTTCAAGTTACTAATAAATGTTCACAACATAACTTGTCAGTTTTTATTTGTTTCTACAAGCATGCTCACTCACGGATATTTCAGTTGTGAGAATACCCCTTGAAAGTAATAGAATGCTGAACTTTTATGCTTAGGCTAGCTGTATTTTCAGTGTTACATTCCTCTTGAGAACAAATGTCTTACTACCTAGGATAATGTGAGTGTGTGAAAAAAATAACACTATTAACCTTCCCAACATACTTTTACCAATTACCGTCAACCACGATGATTTCCCGCTGACCGCAAGTTTGCAACCCGGGGTGACTCCCAGAACCCCCCTTTTGGGCACCATAACGTTGGAAAGGTCACTATTTGACTACGGGACTTAAAGAAGCAGGTCTTTGTTACTAAGTATCAGCTACTTGTAAAAATTTAGTATGCGCTTAGAATTTATGAAAAATTGCCAAAGTGAAGGTGTGTTTTTCAGATCCCTGATAATTTTGGTTGGGAAAATTAAACGTTCTGCAAACTTTGATGCTGTGGCAAGAGTTTCCAATGGATTGTGGCCAAAATTGGAGGTAATGCTTGGAATATAATGTAGTTTCTGTGTAAGAACTATTTTGGAAAGAAATGGTTACTTTTCTAGATATATACAAGTATACAAACGCAGGAAATCACCCCAGGAAAAAAAATCTTTGGGGATGATTCTCTGCACCTATTTTGCTTCTGAATATTTGTGTTTTTCTTTATTTATAAGTAATTAAATGCAATTCGTTACACATACAATGACATCTGGAAGTAAATAGCCAAAAATAATGACACCACAGCTAATTTCAAAATGCATAGCTAATTTTATAATGACCCAATCTATGTATATAACACATAGTGACAAGTCTAGGCCTTAGTGTTAACTTCTGTTTGACACCTATGAACAAACTTTTAAATTATATTTGCATATTAAGATAACAATACCTTACTAGCATGCCTTTCATTCATGTTAATGCAAGTAGTTTTCTATAGAAATAAAAAAATATATTTTTTACTTGTTCAATTGTATTATTGAGAAAATTGTTCTTTTATACTATTTGCTCATTTACTGATACTTTAGGGTCATAATTAGTTCAGGATGTAGATAAATTACTTGCAGTAAAGTTAATTTGCGATAATTGAAGGAAAACTTTGTTTCCTGCAGTGAAATCAGAAAAAAAAATCCCTTCAAAAGACAAGAAGGAACAACTGCAGCATAAGACCATCATCAAGAAATACCTATCATACATAATATTTTACTTAACACTAATATAGGCATGCTCTTTCAATTGGTATTCTCTAACTTTGAATTTGCCTTTCTATTATTGATACATAGGGGTTGCAGAGAATCGCCGTTTGGTGGGGAGCAAATTGCACAATTGGGAACGGGGTTGAGACCATGATGTGCGTTTACATTGCTGAATATTAAGAACCAAACCAGCCAAGTGCCTTAGAAGCCAAGATCGCACATCTAGACCTTTGTGTGCGCTAGCAGAGTATGTTTGTTCAGTTACGTGCGCTACTTCAACAAGATACTGGCAAATATTTACACAGCAGAGAGCTAGGAATGCCTATGCCACGCAATGGACTGCATAATTCAATTGTATAGACTGAGATGACCGCACATAATGCAAACATCTTTCACCAACCAGGCATCCTACTAAACGGAATGTAACATCTAGATGATAGCTACTCTTTCCTTTGGTGTTATATAAATCATGATCAACAATTATGTCAGTTTTTATTAAAAAATGTCATCACTAACAACACCCTTCACATATTTCCTGACCATACAACTGACAACAGTAATGCATAATTTTGCACTTTCACCACGCTGTCTGTTCCATGAATGTTGCAGCAAACTTGTTTACCAAACGTGTGTGACCTCTGTGTTTGTTTTTATCTATTGTCAAAATGCAGTTACTTATGTTAAATTGTTGTTCAAACCATGCAGAGGGTAATTTAATATTGCAGTTAAGCTAATGTTGTTGCATTCATACTAAACACGGATACACTTCATCTTGACTAATGTTATGCGTTGTTTTGTGAATCCCTAATTTCTTGTTTGCCCACCAAAATATGCAATATTGGTTTCTGTTTGTTTCTCTTATCAACAGCTGACAATTGTTGATCCTGACTATCTGGTCAAAGAAATCAGCTACTAGTTCTTCAAGGATGGTGATGTGCAGGGGTTAGGAATCTTGGTGTCAGCTTGAATTGATATGCTATGGAGGAAACTGCGTGCATAAAATTGTAGCACAACAATTAGTAAGAAGATTTATTCACGTGCGATGTACTGTTACTGTGTGCAATACTCTGGAAAGGTGTCTTAATGAGCACTCCATCTCAAGATTTCACATGCGCATCAAATATTTCTTATCAATGTTTGCGTGCGCTGCCCACCAAATTGTGCAAACAGGGGTGCAGCAAATCACCCCGATTGATGCAAGGAATTGCCCTGATTGGTGTGGGGAATCACCCCTGATTGGAGGACATAGTTTGCCACACATTTTTTTTTAAATAACCTAATTTTGGAATCTACAGGGCTTCATCATCAAAATAGAAGCTATACACACCATACATACAAAGTTTCTAGGCTAGTGGCATCCCTAGTGGCAAGGGAAGGAGAAACATTACAAAAAAATTTAATATCACCAATAATTTGAGAAGAGACTTGGGGGTCTGCTTCAGTGAGAAGAAAGGTTTGGTCATGATGGTTAATGGGAACAAGCATGATGAGAGAAGGGTGTGGCAGCTGCAGCAGAGGTTGAAATAAGCAGGGTGAGAGGTGATAAATATAGGGAGATAAAAATAGCAAACTAAGGTCAGGGAAAAGTCATTAGAAAGATGGCAACCAAGGCCAGACAATGTTGGGGTGGACAGGCTGGAAAAGAATTGAGAAATACATAAGTGATAAGGAGTCTTTGAAAAGAAGTGACAGTCTCTAGTAGACTAATTTTATGTATAGGATGGGATAGGTACTAGATTTTATAGAGGAGGAGGGGTTAGAATAGGATGAAAATAAGGTAGTTTAACTGGATCTAAATGCAAATTGCTACCTATATGAAAACACTTTTATACTGCTATTCTACATCAAAAAATAAATATTTGGTCATGGTATTTGTTTTTCTCAGTTTTTTTTATGGATTGGAGAGTAGTAGGATCTTATAAATACTCTAGATGGTACTTCTTGATTTTGGAATGAGTGGAATGCTGCAGATTTGCAAAACATATTATGCAAAACAAATCCTAATTATAAGAAGTGACATCATCTAATATGTTAACCTAACTTTATACAGCATTCTTCTAACCTGCAGGGCTGCTGCCAGCTGCTCCCGTTAACTACGTAATTTACTTGTTATTTTTCTGGCGCCAAGCCTCTTCCAGCATTTGGCACCTGTTGATCATGCAGGGTAGCTATCTTGGGCTCAAAGTTGGCAAAATAGAATGCACATGCTCAGGAACACCAGCAGATCTCCTGCTGGGAACTTGGTGCTGAGTAGGGTGGGCAGAGCAAAGGGCAGGTTCAGGGCAGCCCAAGAGCTGCGCAGGGCTCCTCGATGGGCTAAGAACTCCAGGCACTCTATCATGACGTGATGCATGCTCAGGTCTGTGGCACAGGATACACATTGGGCATGCTGGGTCTTAGTGAAATAGTGCCCGTGACTAAGCTGGCAGACCTGAAGGCGGAGTCATATGAGGGCAACCTGGGATTGTTGGTTTAGATTTTCCTGCATAGAGCAGCCCAGCAAAGCTTGATTGACAAGTAGGATGAGCTATGTGCAGTCCACTGCTGCTGCCAGGCTGCTTTGTAGGGCCGGTCTAGGGTCTAAGCCAAATCATCAGAGGGGAGTAGGAACTTTGTAGGGAGAGGCAAGCAAAGAGCCTCTTCGGCAAGAGCAACTGCAGCCTTGTTTCCCGCTATGCCCATGTGGCTAGGCACCCACTCAAGTGCAATGGAATCAGGTGGGAAAGCTGCCATTTGCAAGCGCAAGTGGTCAACCTGATAGTTTGAGAACAACTGGTATGATTTTAGGACTTGCACTGTTCAGAGAGAGTCTATACAGATAACGTATCTCCCAGGTCTCCCAGCAACAAACACCAGGGCATGGTAAATTTTACTGAGTTCAGCAGTGAAGATAGAGCTATGTGTTGGTAGAGGAGAAAATAGTTTGAAGGCAGCACTCCACACAGCACAGGCAACCTCTCCTTGTCAGAAAGTACCATTGCAATAAATAGATGTACAGTTTGCATATTGGTGGTTTACCAGGTTCCAGAACCAAGCCTGCCACTGACAGGCATCAATGTCAGCTTTATGATTTGTACAGAGGGTGGTATGTGCTGGGATGTCTGAGAAAACATGTTTTGGACGTGCCGGTGATGAAGTATTGCTCTCAAAGCTAATTCTTGCTTGCTGAAATTCACTGAGGGCAGGGCCATCACCGGCAGAGGAAGTTGGAAGCAGCAACCTGTAAGGGCAAAGGAGAGTACCAGATGGATGCGATGTTTCATGAGAGGACACGGGACGCATATTTAGCCAAAAGCATCTGTCGGGGGATGACCAGAGGAGGACTGGGTAATGTGTTTCTAACGCGTGGAGCAGCTGTACAGATCATTTCAAAGCTTCCAGGGTGAAAGTACACAGGGTTCTGGCTATATCCTACCCCTCTCAGCACTTCCCACAGTCTGTGCCAATCACCCTCGACATAAATTTTCTCGATGCCAAGGAAACCCCTGATACATCTTTCGTTCCTCCCTCGTTTATATCCCCAAGATGAACAGATTAGCGGAGTGTCTCGAACATAAACACAACAGGCAACGGCAAAATGCATATGAACATGGTTTGCATTCATCTTATTCAAAAATAATAATAATACACTTTAATAAAAACCATCAAGGGCATAGAGAAACATATGATACAGAACTTATTATAATGGAAATATGAATGATCCGCCAGTTTACTAAGGCAGAAACGTCAAATCAGGAAGCACATTAGATATAACAATTTTATTCCTAACAGACACATATAATTTTCCTTCTAGTGTGTGCAGTATTTCTTCCCGACATCCTAACATTGACGGTCCAGCGAGCGCATCGCTGGTGCAAATTGCAATGAAAAATTTATTGTTAGAAGCCATTACTCTAGTCATGAGGCTGTATGCCGATTTACGAAGAAGTACTTTAATATGATATGATGCGTTCTCTGCAAATACTCGGCTCGCGGATGTCGAAAGTGGGACCTGCATCAGTTGACGAAATGTGTCATTATAGCTCACTGTCAGCCTTCTCATATTGTATTGACAGAAAGATCTCCACATTGCATTGCAGCAAATTGTGTAACAGTATGATTTGAAAATATGTGCTTATGCTTATTTTGGCGCATAGGAGAACTTCCGTATTAGCATGTTACCAACGGCATTTTGTCGCCTGGTCTGCTTAGCAGCATCCTTATTATCAGTGCAATCTGTAGAGACAATATGCACGAGATACTAATATTAGTCCACAAAATCTAGTGTGACACCATTTAAGTTAACATCAGTCGGGAAGTAAAGCCTAGGACCTTGTGGCCTGACCAACATACACACTTTTTGTCGTGTTATACACAATATCACATGGCTGAGCAAAATTACTACAAATATCTTTAAGCTTTTGCAGTGCAAATAATGTTGGAGCTATTAATACCATATCATCGGCATAGCTAAGATTATTAACCCAGCAATTGGCAACATGACATCCTACGTTCTCCCTGCCTAATAGGAAATTCAGATCCTCAGTTTAAACATTATATACTAATGGTGACAATTGACCTCCTTGTATAAATCCATTGATACAATGATAAGGAGCTGATTTTGAGCTACCCCACCGCACAAGAAATTCCTGCTCTCTGTACCTGAACACAAGCAAGTCTACGATATGAGGAGGGGCTCCCCTCT
Source organism: Gammarus roeselii (assembly GCA_016164225.1). Lineage (NCBI taxonomy): Eukaryota > Metazoa > Arthropoda > Malacostraca > Amphipoda > Gammaridae > Gammarus > Gammarus roeselii. The sequence continues at coordinate 8,475 of SDVV010003103.1, read as the reverse complement.
CAATTAGTTTCCTGAGCAAAGTCCAGTGAAATACTCTATCAAACGCTTTATTTGCATCTAAGAAGAGCATATAGACAGGAGAGTCCCTACTTCTGTAGTAATCTACTGTTTGTTTCAAAGCAATAATCGCCATTTCCGTACCATGGCCCTCCTTGTAACCAAACTGACTGTCCGCTGTGAACAAATACGCTTGCAATTTTGCCCGAATTATCTCCTTCAAAACTTTGGAGATTGAGGCTGCAATAGCAATGGGGCGGTAATTATTTATGTCAGACGGGTCCTTCGTTTTACATTTTAGAAGCGGAATTTATATTACCTGCAATACATCCCTGGGCAACTGCTTGGCGCGTATGTAGCCAGAGAGGAAGAGACCTATCACCGTAATCAATCTGTGAAAGGCATGCTTATACACTTCTCCAGGAATATCATCATTACCGACAGCTTTGTTATTTTTAATCCTCTTACAATGGCCCTGACCTCGGCAACACTGATGGTTTGTCTACAACCGGAATATTGTTAATAACTCATTGAACCCACTCTCTATTTTTGTCCGTGGCAACAGAGTTTGCAATATCGCAAAAGTGCTCCCATCAGACTTTCGCAATGTTATCCATGCCCGTGACTCCTGCCACAGTGAGTGGAAGTAATTCTTTCTTGGGGTTAAATGCTCTATTTTTTCCAAAAATCTTTGCATTTACCTTCACGCAACTTTGAGAGTAGTGCCTGCGCTCGTAATTGTTGTTCATTTTTTCTTAGCAAAGTAAGTTCCTTACAAAAACGGGATTTGGCTATTCTCATTGCCAATGCAAGTTGTCCCCCTCGAGGCTTTCTTGCAACATTCTACTGAAACACAGCGTTTCTTACTGCATAATTTCTTTCGCCCGTTCATTCCACCCAAGGACATTGTATTTACTCGGTTTCTTCATTCCAAAAACTCGTCGACCAGCAATTAGGTTACACTGTCCCATGCAACCATACAGGTCATTTAATCGTTCATTGTCGGCTACTTCATTCATTCCGAGCAGCCTATCAGGAATGAGGAATTGATCCTTTGTCACTTTGTTGTCAAAGTTCCAGTCAATCGCTTTCCTCGCGAGGATCAATTTGCAGAGGGGTCTGCATTCTTTCAGAATGTATAGTAACCCCTATGACACAGGGATCCGTACAGGCCACATCAGGCAATGTGTAACATAAAACGGTTTCATCTAACAACATCGAAGACAGAGCCGTATGATCAATACAGGGAGCGGATAGTAAGTCATGATTTGAAGCATCCGCTGGGTGATGCATGATGGACAGAGGTCACTTCGTAGTTATCAGCGACAAACTTTCATGAAATGCCATATGATAAGTAGGAGTCATATGTTCATGTTGAGGAAGCAATGGACACTAGTATTCTTTACATCAGAAAAAAAATATGAATATTGGGATACGAAGGTGTAAGGGCTTGCGAAGTCGAGTTCTGCATTGCTCTTCCTCACAACAAATAACATGAAATTCACATCCTGTAAATAATGTATTACTGTTAAGATAAGTGCATTACATGTTACACCATTGTATTAACTTCCATTGGAAATGTGTCGTAGATGCGGTTTTCCTGTGGCGGCGGTAATCCCTCTGCACGTCAACTGCAGTTTCCCTCTGACGGCGGCGAACCCTCCGCACGTCAACTTGCCAGCAAGCAGTGCGGAACTCAAATTTCAAGTTCCCGGGTTTGGCAAAAATTTGGGCGCCACCAATCAGCGCCAAGGGCGGCAAAAAGAAGTGAAAGTTAAGCCAATCCACATCTTGGAAGCGGCACAGGGATCTGGGAATGCTAAGTCCTGGATTGATGGAAAGTTGTAATTAAGCATTGTATTACACTTTTGTTAGCAGCAAAATATTAATTACTGACAAGTTTAGGCACACATTAGTACCGGCCTGGTATAGGTGTAAGGGAACAAACTAAAATGATCAATAACTTGTAACGTAAAACAACATACCTGGCACCTCTAGTGTTGCCATCTGTTGTTCACTCTGAATGGCAGGATCACTTTCGTGCCTAACGCCATCCTACAAGGTATAGTTTACAAATCTCCGGTGTAAATGTCGACAGTGCGAAGTCGCAGATAAAATTTAGGGTTGTTTTAAATCCTTTTAGGTCATCCTAAGTTTTGACTTCAACAACTGTAAGCACAAAGTTTTCCTTTCTATTTCATGGCTCATCCGCGGTGGAAAGCTCCGTCCACCCTCTCCTGTCGAGCCTTGGCAACCATCACAACGGAGAATTATCCGGCCATTATGACACAAGACCTAAAAATGACATGTCCTAGTTAAGGATTATTTTCTCATAGGCTATAATCTTCTCGCCCCCTTAAATTAGGTCGATATTATTAATTATTAATGTTCAGTTAAAACTCGTACTGTTCACCCCTTGTTTTCCTCTCATGACTATCATGTCTATGGACGAACAGTACTTTGCATTTGTTTCTTTTAGAGTAAAAATCTAACCTTTCAACTCCTCATCATTTACCCGTCCGGTCAAGCGTTGTATAAACTTTAGGCAGCACAATAACCAAGTTTATAAAGGTAGAAGAATTACAATTTCTTAGAATGATGAAATCGTTACGCATTCACTTTAGCCTCCCAACGATATTGTTGGTATCAAGATTGATATAATTTGTATGATAACCATACGGAGCAGCTCCTGTGTATAGAAATTAGGAAACAAGAATTATGCGGTCATCCAGTAAAGAGATAACGCTCATTTGTGGCTGACACGATGTTTCACCCATTAGAGTATATAACTTTTCAATCCCTTTTATTTTATTCATGTTATTACATTCGAATCTTAAAATATGTATATACGGCATGCTATGTAACGAGGCTGATTCAAAGCATTCAGATGTCCTTTGTGTAACTTTTTAAAATGACATGAAGTGACCTGACCAAGCAATCGATCCTGAGAAGTCGCTGAGCCACTTAATCAAATACCTACAATGACCGAGTTTCATCAATACCGTGCACTCAAAGTTATTAGAAAAGAGACCTAGAACATAAATTAATGAATTGAACAGGGCCAGCAAATTCGACAGTGCGACAGGAAGACGCTGGGTCGACTGTTTTTTCTCCTCCAGTAAACGCCGCACGATTACGTGCAGCAGGTCGGGACAATTAACCAGTTAAACACAAGCTCTTCTCACTTAGTGACCGGTTAGTGGTCTGTGTATAGGTTGAAGTTTGTGCCATGTAATGCGTATGTGAAGTGTTTAATTTACAGGAAAGCTGCAATGAGCTAACGATAAAAATTTGAACTTTTCATTTGGTTTTGTGAACATCTAACTGAAAAACGCCAAGGACTCTACATTACCGTCTACAACTTACTACAAAACAGCTCCTACCGCCGCCGTTGATGCGTGTACTACTACAGGTAAATGAGCCTTTAGCTTTTGATGGATGATAGCTAAGTTTTAAATTTATATTGATTTAACACACTTTGGCGTATCTTCTTAGGAAGTATAAATTACTTAGTCAGTTCCCTGTTGGGCGTAGAAATAAAATAAAGCTGAACAGTGATAAAATGACTGACTTCAAAAATACACTGCAATGAGCTACAAGATGGTGATTCTTTTCCTGCATTTGGAAGTGACAAGGTTTAATTACCACACACGAATATTTATGAAATATGTATTAGCCTAAACTTCTCTGGAAGATAGCTTGCGTCCTGCTAGTAGAGATGTGTAGGAATTAAAGAAAAAAGTAGGAAAGGCGGTCGTAGAAAGTCAATTTCTTGAAACGATAGTTCCATCCAGCCGTTCAAAATTCAAGAAGCTGAATACTGGAATTGCAGGTATCCGTGTCCATACAATTGGTATTGAGATGACAGGTAATTCCTAGGTTCAATGTGTTGTGACCTGATTCAGTGGTTCAATGTAAAGTATGTAATATAAGTAGATAATGTAGAAGTGGTTGAGCATTAATGCTCATTTCTACTGGTGTGCTAGGAGTTGGGTGAGCATAATTCTGCATGACTGATTTAATTCTGCTCTACATTCAATGATTGGTAATAAAAATATACGCTGACTATCATTAACTTTGCTCGGCTCTGTGATATTGTGTCTAACACCTCAAAAACTGTGCGTATGTTGGTCAGACCACAAGGTCCTATGCGTTACCTCTCGACAGATGTTAAGCTAGATGGTGTCCTACTGGATTTTGTGAACGAATTTAAGTATCTTGGGCATATTGTTTCTGCAGATTACACTGATGATAAGAATATTGCTAAGCAGACCAGGCGACAAAATGCCGTTGGTAACATTCTCTCCTTTGCGCCAAGGGAAGCAAAAACACAGCTTTTTAAATCATACTGCTACCCAATTTACTGCAATTCACTGTGGAGATATTTCTGCCGATACAATATGAGAAAGCTGACAGTGAGCTATAATGACACCTTTAGTCAACTGATGCAGGTCCCACATTCTACGTCCGCGTGCAGAGTATTTGCAGAGAACGCAGCGGATCACATTAAAGGGCTTTTCGTAAATCGGCACACAGCCTCATGACTAGAGTAATGTCTACTAACACTAAAATCCTCATTGCAATCTGCACCAGCGATGCGCTCGCAGGGTGGTCAATGTTAGGACGTTGGAGAGAAATACTGTACACACTAGAAGGAAGATAATACGTGTCCGTCAGGAATAAAATTGTTATTTCTAATGTACTTCCTGATCTGACGTTTCTGCTTTAGTATCCTGGCGGATCATTCATAGTTCTAGTATATTGAATTTGTATCAATGCACTTCCATGCCCTTGATGGCTTTTAATAAAGTGTATCCATTTATTTATTTATTTATTAACTAGATTAATGGGTAACCAGACTTGGCCCAAACTTTCAATTCAATTTTAATTAATTAATAATGAACTATAAGACGTCTTGGAAAGGAGACTTTTCTCTTTCAAATAAAATAATTTATCTTTCAACTCTGACCCGGGGGCCCAGCCAGGCTTCCCGGGCAGCACAGTCATTGGGGATCACAGGACAATGAGTGAAACTGTAATAGGCCCTACCAGGAACGCCACACAGGCCCGAGATGAAGCTGTAGCGACGCTTGTTAACATATCAATCGCCCCTACTACAATTACAGTATCATATTTTTACTCTACTACAAATGTCCTACTATTGCCTCACTGCTGTTATAATGAAATGTTGTATAATTCTTTCAGGATTATGTAACTCTGAAATGTCATGTTGTAAAGCCATGACTATGTTTATGCCTATGCATGCTCATTCATACTAAACACGCTTCATGTCTGCATGTGCTTGTTCTTCTTACATTAAAACATCTTATATTGTGCCATGCGTAAAAAATCTCATTGGTGGACACAGCCTCCAAATTTCGGTTACAGGTCAACCTGTTGTGACGTCATATTAACCCAGACTACCGAGGCCAACTCATTGTTCCCTCTTCAGAACTAATTACCTCTGCTGTCAAAGAGAAAACAAGCCATGAACGACACAGCATTTTTGCATCGTTCGTTCAACCAAACCATTCGCATTCAATCGAAAATAGCAATTTGTTTCAATCACGATTAGAAATGGAATGAAATAATTTCTGGGACTAAATTGAAACGTAATCAGTGGGATTGTTTTAACGTCAAATTATAAATTCTTTCAAGCAACTTCGTCCAGAATTATCAGGTTTCCTAGTCGTGTGTAGAATCGCTCCAACGTTGACTTGTAGTCAGCTGTCTCTCAAGAAGTATAAACGAAATTCTCCTTTAAAAAGATGCAGAGCATTCATCATGAATAATTTCCCATCAATCTTGTGTGATTATATGATGCAGAACATTCATGTTATGTGCCTCGCTCAATTGTATATAATTGTGAGCTGTACTTTCACTCAGGCTTTTTCTGAGCTCAATTAAGTGCTTAACCTAGAGCATTCACGTACGTGCGTAATTACATAATATCGCAGCAGGTGTCGAATTAACAAAAAGCTATGTTATATTATTATAGTGTTTCTACAGCACGTTGGCAAACTTTTACGTTAAAGTACGAACTGCGTTCATTAATTTCATACCTACTCGTTGTTAGAACATTCCCATAAGTCAGCGTTCAACTTTCATTACGAACGACTGTATGTATGTAGTTGTCACTGCCTATGCTCCCATGCAGCACCACATGCACCAAAATCGCACCGCCAGCCACACATTTAACACGTGTAAAACGACGCCTCATGTAGCTCACTCGCCTGGGAGGGTGCGCATGACTCGGCAATATTCAAGACTTGCGTCGCCAACTCATCTAAGCTGCGAAAGCAATCTCGTCCCGGAGACAACACAACAAAGAAGTCCAATCAAGCTACTCACCTACAAATGCATTCCAACAATTCAAGCCTGCGCTGTGTTTACCAACTCTACTAGCAATTGCCTTGCAGACTCGCACACCACCCACTGTACACCGCCTGCACGGGCCGACTTCGACGAGCCCGTCCGTCAGATTCGCATTCACGCTTACTACGCAACTTTGCATTTACGCTGTCTATGCGACTTTGTATTCACGCTGCCCTTGCAACTTTGCTCTCACGCTGACATCCACCATCCACATTATCAGCTCAACCGATCAACACTACGCGCAAAGGATCAACACTCAACACACTGCTTTTTCGGTCCGCACGTCAACGCTTGTAGGAGATCCTACTATATGTGTTGGAGGCACCGCCTGCGCTACACTGAGCGTGTTTTGTACCGGCACGACACGTCTCTCCTCAACCCGTAGTCGTCACTTCCGTGAGTCCCGCGCTGTCGGGTAATTCTGTCTGGTTATTGTATGTTGTCCTTTAAGCCCCGCGATTCCATTCTTTGTCATCTAGTAAATTATTATTAGGCGTTATTCCATCGCACGTCAACATCGACCAGCTCATCGACCCTTTCATTCTGTTTCTCAACAATCAGTAATAATCAAGTTAATAATTTCTTTATAAAGTGCTCTGGCGATTGATCTAATCTCTATCATATCACAAATTAAATATTTGATCATCCAACTAAGCTGTGTTGTCAATAATGTGCGCAGCTATTAAATCAACCTTCACTCAACATCCGACCGATCTTATTTGTCAAGTAAGGGTTTAGCGACTGCTGTAGTGTGTCGGCTCATATACCGGTACTAGGCCTGGCTTCTTGTCGCCAACCTATCGTCGTTCATGACGAGTTGACTGTCTATATCGTAACGAACTTTGTAAGCCTATCGATAATTATTTTTATAACTATTTGACAGGCGTTCCATTTTACTACAAGCTGTGCACTCGATTACTCGTCTCCTATTGTACATTCAATTACCATGTAATTATTGTGCTTTGTCGTGATCTGTACAATATGTGTTTATTTGTTTCACATATCAGTATAGAACAAAATCTTACAACATGCCATTGTCCTTAACCTGCCCCTTACGGTCTTACGTAGGCGAACGATAGAGACCTAGCAGCCCTCGACAACCCAATAACGCATTCTGAGTCAGCTCAATATACGTTCAAGTCAGGGTGTCAGAAAAATGCTCAAATAATCTTATATGTACATATATGTATTCCCCTTGTCTTGGCGCAACGTCTCATTTTCTATATATATTTAATTTAAAATCATTTTTTTCTGCATCTCTTTTATCCTCAAATGCAAGTCGGTCAGCTACGCACTGACCGCAACTAGAGGATGAGAGAGTGGCAGGAGATCAATTTACGAATTTACCCATCATCAATTTATGCTCATCAATATTTGATTAACTTTCGTTGTTTCAATTCATCGATCGTAGACTCTAAAATACTATTACCATTCAAGACATTATCCCATCAATCTGTTCAATCAATCATTGCAATCATATTTTCAATTTTAACTAACTCACAGCTTAACCGTTCAGTCATTTTATTCACGCCTTTTTTATAATTAAACTCTTACGTTATAAGGACATTTTTGAGACCCTTACTTTACCCATCCTTGCACTCACCATCACACATCTGAGCAAAAATCGTAAGCCCACAAAGCAACCATCTTGTGTACCAGCGTCAAGATGGAGCTCGAACGATGGTGCCACGGTCATCACCTTCCAATCCTGGCCAAAGGAGAGAAAATAATACAAGTTAAGTTTCTCAAACCATTTGCCGTGCTTTCAACACTTAATATTTAAATTCATGGAAGCAGCCTCACAGTTTCTTATTTACCCTTCCAAGTTCTGTTTTTCGTTACCTTAAAAAATGACATATTTCAATTTAATAATGATTTCTTCTGCAATTAGCAAGTACGGCGTCCAAACTATGTTGTATTTCTATACACCTAGCTGCTTGTGCGAAATCCGAAAAATATCTTCACGATACTGAAAATAGTGTAACAAAATATTTCGAAATACACATACATTGAAACTTATTACCAGTGGCTGACATGTTATCTTCCATTATTAAACCAATAAATTAAAGCGAAGGTATCTTGAAATAGTAAGTACCATTTAAG
>SDVV010003102.1:0-21835 GCA_016164225.1 Gammarus roeselii | reverse complement strand
GAGCAGTGTCACTGCACTCAGAGGAAAGCTTGGCTCAGGGCCCCTGACGCTGGTGACTTAGAGCAGTGTCCCTGTATTCGGAGGAAAGCTTGGCTCAGGGCCCCTGACGCTGGTGACTTAGAGCAGTGTCCCTGTATTCGGAGGAAAGCTTGGCTCAGTGCCCTTGACGCTGGTGACTTAGAGCAGTGTCACTGCACTCAGAGGAAAGCTTGGCTCAGGGCCCCTGATGCTGGTGACTTAGAGCAGTGTCCCTGTATTCGGAGGAAAGCTTGGCTCAGGGCCCTTGACGCTGGTGACTTAGAGCAGTGTCCCTGTATTCGGAGGAAAGCTTGGCTCAGGGCCCTTGACGCTGGTGACTTAGGGCAGTGTCCCTGCACTCAGAGGAAAGCTTGGTATTTGTATTTTTGTGTTCCGTGAAGAAAATATTTTTGTTGCAGAAACACAAATTTATTGCAGCAACATTTTTTGATACTGCATCCAAAAAATTTGTGTTATACACAGTACTACCGAATATGCATCCGTGTATTTTAAGTTGGATGCTACATTTAACAAGCAAATTTCTAGTATTTTATTTATTGAAGATATACAGCGATATGTTCTAAAGATTAGGTTATTTGTTATGGTGCAACGTTTTTTTTGTGGTCGCGTTGGTTTTGTTCCCACAATTCAGGTTACTGAATGACTGTTCTATTTTCCAGCTTTGAAATCGTAAACATTAATAACATCTGAAAATGATTGAAATTTCACGATTTAGATTTCACAAACAAGGGCTTATGTACATATACGTGCTGAAATGTATACCCTTCCATACCTTTTATTTCTCATAGAGTTCACAATATATATCACCCTCTCTAATGCTCAAATATGGATATGTGGATGGGGCTTAAATGCATTCATACTTCAAAGATGGTACCGGGACTGGAACCCCACCCCCATCGAGTGTATTTTATATGCCGTTTTTCACTATCAGTAATTCGGCGTTACTTGTAACTAGTGGAATATTGCAGTATGTATGCAGCAAAAACTTGGGTGCAATGAAGAGTACAACTGGCGCAACATCTCTGCTCGATAAATGAGTTTGATGAGTAGCTCGCAACGCTCAAAAACGATGCCCCTAAAATATTAATGCTATTGTTACCGGATTTCATTATGTATGCAGCACGTACACACAGTCACTGCTCGCTCACCGGCAACTGAGGTTGCAAGGTAGCAACCAAGTGTGAGCGTCACGCATCAGGCAACATTAGAATCCTGTTTTCATGTTCTTGGCGAGTTTTACTTTGTAAATACATGTTAAATTTATATATTTTGTCATTTTATATGATCAATAATCATATTAACATGCATAAACTTGAATTTTTCATTGTGTAACCCTACAAAGGTACTCATTGAAAGGTTGAGCTGAGTTACTCAGAGATGGCAGCTCGTCGTGTCTTCGACCTGGTGATTTTTCTAATTTCTATCATAAATCCTGACACATCAGATGTTCAGCATGCATTCCCTGATTATTCATGCATTCCCTGTTCAGTATGCATTCCCTGATTTCAGTATGCATTTCCTGTCTCTTCCCCTCGGCCTTATTTATGTGGCTACTCCCTTGCGTGAATTTCATATTGCACCACAGCCTTTGGCGGCTTGAGTAACCGGGTGTCACCCTAGTAACTTTCGATAAAATATCGCAAATCGGCTTTAGTGTTCTTCCTCTTGTGATTTTTATCCGAGCGTCACTTCCCGGTAACCGTAGCTAGTCTTATGAAAAGTTGACTCCAAATATCATTCATGCCGTATTCCAGGAGTTTTTGGGGTCAGGCTTCGGACTCGCGAGTGCAGCATCAGGCAGACATGCTAAAGGCAACCATCGCAACCATGGGCTTGAAAGCGGACACAAACACCTTGTACCTGTGAGTGCTGGGCGGTTGTGGGCTTAAAGGCGGACATGAACACCTAGAACAGTGAGTGCTGGGTGATAGTAGTCTTAAAGGCGGACACAGACCTTATTGCATCTGTGAGTCCTGGTCGGAAGTAGTCCTAGTGATAATAATAATAATGACAATAATAATAGTCTTATGGGCGGTAGTGGGCTCAAAGACCGACACAAACCCCATTGTACTTGTGAGCGCTGCACGGTGGTGGTATTGAAGGAGGACACAGATCCCATTGCACCTGTAAGCGCTGTTCGGTGGTGATATTGAAGGCGGACACAGATCCCATTGTATCTGTGAGTGCTGGGCGGTGGTGGTCTTAAAGGAGGACACAGATCCCATTGTACCTGTGAGTCTGGGCGGTGGTGGTCGTAATGGCGGACACAGATCTCATTGTACCAGTGAGTGCTGGGCGGTAATAGTCTTAAAGCACGCAAACCCCATTGTACCTGTGAGTGTTTGGCAGTAGTGATCGTAAAAGCAGAGACAAACGTCTTGTGTGTTAGTGATGGGAGTTAGTCGGCTCAAATGTAGACACAACTGCAAACTAAGGAAACCTACGATCGTCGGGAAAATAATCCACAGGTATTAACTTTTTCTCTACTCCCACTGGGGGAAGCTGGTGTCGAGGAAATAACTTCGATCGAGCTTCGTAGTAGTTTATTTAAACCAGGCTAGTTACGGAAATATAGTTAAGTAGTGGTTCTTTTCACGAGCTAATACAATTTAACACGTTATTGGGAAGTCAGCTGAGGGGGACAAGATTGGAGAGGGACGCTGGGGAAAGCCGGGGATGCACGGAGATCGTGAGGTTGAGTCTTCGAGTCCACAAGTCCTCAAGTCTGATGGCTCAACAACATGCATAGCTTATATACTGAGGAATAGGTCAAAACACCGCGGGGAGTATTGGAAAGCCAGATGGCTGGGCTTGTTTTGGGGCCACGGAAGAGACCGTTGTGGTTCTCGTCCAGGCATTCTACATACATGGTATTGTAACACTTATCCTGATTAGACACGCATCTATATTAACAGTTTTTAGAGTCAGTACGCGCAGCTATATTTGACACTTTAGCACCGTAGGTGACAGTTGGATTTGTAGGAGGAGGGCTGCAGACACAGGCTAGCAGCTATTAGTTCCTTGTTAGGCGGTTCGTGTCGAGGGCGTTACTATACTTTATGGAGGGGTGGGCCGAAATACCTTTATGGGTCGGTAAAATAATAATAATAACACGGGGACTCGGCCTTCGGTTGGGTGCGAATAGACCTTAGGTGAAAACTACACAGTTCGTTTAACACTACACTCTCTATCCCTAATTGATATTACAAAGTAATTATTAATCAAGTCTAAGAGTAATAAGTTCCAGCCAAAGAACCTAAAGTATGCAAGCGACAGAAAATAAGGGCCGAAGACAAGCTTCTTGGTCGTTCCGCCAGGCCAGGTAGTGTAGTCGTCATTGTAGAAGGCGGCTGCCGTGTTTTCTTTGACGTCGGCAGGTAGAAAATGGGCGACCGTGGTTTTCTGGGCCCACTACGTTGGCGGGGTGCGGGGTCGTCCACTGGTGGCCGAAGTTCGGTACATCGAAGCTCGGGAAGGAGTTGAGCCCGAACGCGAGAGACAAGAAGAGTACACCATAATTAATCACTAAATACATACATTAGTTAGTTATGAACGTATTGTGAATTGACTACAGCCCAGTGCGTTCCTCGTTAAAATACTGAGTTGATGTCTCAGTTGAAGGATAATTTTATTTCAACAGTGCAAATTCCATCTAACAAATGCCGGGGGGGAGGTACGCAAACTCTAATTTAGTTTCTTAAGTATATCTCGGCAAGGCGGGATATAGTTCGGGAACAGGGGCCGATGGAAGATACACCTGTCTATCCGTGTTGGTACCTGCATCAACATTAAATGGTTTATGAAAGTCTATCGGGGAGCTGTGAAATCTGAGTTTAAGTTGGTGTGCCTGCGTTCAAGTTGGTGTGCCTTAAGTTGGTGTGCCTCGAATATGGTCTCCTTTGGCTCGTAAGCTTCCTCGAAAACCTCGTATTCCTTCCCTATTAGGGAATAGAATTTTTTAGTCCGTAGATTATCTCTGACTTCGTGAAATCTTTCCTGCAGAGTGTGCAAAGTGGACTCCCGTGACCCAGTATTTGTATGTTTTTTACGATATATCCATTTGAGGAACAGAAAAGCTATGAAGAGGGAATTAATGACAACAACTATGGTTATAACAGTCTGGGCATATATGGAGTATGTTGCGATCTGTTCTAGCTGCAAGTCATGGTAATCGAAGTTGATGGTAAATGGGTCATCTAAGTTTACATTTTAAATCAGTACCCGGAGACTGGAGTGTACGACTCTGGATTTGTTCACGTTGATGATAGGGAGATAAGTGGGGTCGACAATAAAGGTAAAGGATTTGTTGGGATCGGGGATTTGAATAGTTACCATCTGTTTAGCAGGCCAGAGCAAATCATCATTCTGCACGTCACAAGCTAAAGGTAGTTTATGCAGTCCAACGAGGGTATCTTTCGTCTGGTGGGACTGGCAGTCTAGAGTTACTCTCGTAGATTCTGAAAAGTAAATTAGTCTATGCTGGTCCGTCTCTACCATAAATGTGTCCGTGAATCCTTGTTTTGTGGTAGTTGCATAATTGCAACATCGCAGTTGCGTTCTGTTGAAAAGCCTCCCATTCGCACGTAAATTTCTGATCACTATAAATTGGTTCAACCTCCAACAGGAGATGATTCGTTGCTAGGATGGAGTACTTGTTAATTTTATCCGTAATTATATAGGTATTGTTGCTTCTAAGTATTATGCTCCGTAATTCATGGATGACAAGAGACGTTGAATCTAGTTTTAGGGGGTGTGCTATTAGTGTGAACACATCGTATGACGTCGTATACGTCAGAGGTATGACCATCAAGAATTTGTGATGTGATACTTTTTGTGTTTTCAAAATTTGCACTATTTGTTGGAGTTGATGTTGGGATATTTCAAGCGGGAAGTCTAACGTTGGGAAAGATTTGCGATCTTCTACAACGATGTTATTCAGAGATTTTAAGTCAAATAATTCAGGGTTTAATATACCTTCTTCGAGCAGAGATACTGTAAGCTCGCTTGATCTAAAAGTCGTCCGGATGTCCGTTAGGCTTGCTAATAGCTGGTCTAGATTCCACTGAATAGTTTGATGAATGTCCGCTACCTCCTTTGTCTCGACTAGTTTGTTAAGAACCTTCTTCATTGCTTCAAAAGAATCAGTCACGTTTTGGGACAACATGTCTAGTCTCTCGTTAGTTGATTTAATGAGTTTATTGTTTTGTTGGATATTTCTGTTTAAGGCGTCGACGTCGCCATGATTACTGGTATCGAAAATTTTAGAAACTAAGTAACTTCCCAGGAATCCTAATCCTAACCCAATCACTAGCGGATTCCGGGGCTGTCTTTGTCTTCCTGGCCGTAAGGGCCTTACCTCGGACAAGTAGTTTATCAAGGAGGGGGCATTAATTGGAGTAGTATATATGCTGAGACTAGTATTATCCGTACGTTGAGTTACTCCTGCCTTTTTCAGCATGGTCCAGACTATTGTAGTTTGGTCACGGAAGGCGTAGAATTTTGTCCAAAGTTCACTTCCTCGGCCGTCACAAAATAATGAGTCAAATATATCATGGAGGGTACTCAGATATTCAGTCTCTAACTTTAAGAACGTATATCCGTATCGGTTTAGTTGATTTCGGGTCCCTCCAACTAATTTAGTGTTTGCTAACACCTTAACTATTTGAGTGGCAGCGTCCAAATCAGACGAGTACTTAGAACAAGTGATAATGATAAAGCCGAGATTTACTCGGGACAGAAGAAACGCACCTGGAATGTGGGCATACCCGGGCCAAGGAATGACAGTGACAGGCTTTGTCTCCGTAATCGCTGTTGCTGATCGGGGGGAGTTCTCCCGGAATACGAGGCCGGCTTGTGTCAGTGCAACAAGAGCCACGGCTCCCATGAGTATGGTCAATCCCATGGTACTTAGGGAATCTGTCACATATATATTAGGGGGTTAATTCCTTACTTCATTAACTATCATTACTCAAGAGTCTTGATACAACAGTGGTTATTCTAAGTGACATCGAATGGCACTTCCTATTTACTTTACCAAAAGAATATGTTTATTTCTATTTATTAGTAAATTAACTGTTCCGAACAAAACGATAGGAATGGTTACTTAAACTATACAAAGAAAAGGTGTGGGCTGATTGCAGTGACGCAGTGCATGAGCGATGCCTTGCAGCGTGGGTCGGTGTGCGGACTGCGTTGGCCTTGTTCTTTCCCGTTTGTACTGGCAGGTTACTAGGTCAGCTTGCAGGCTCTCACTGGCTGGATTCGTGCTGGAACCGGTTTGACTGTTGGCGTAGCGGTCTGCGTACGGGTCAGGGGAGGTGGCGTGGAGCATGGCGGTTGCCGTGTAGTTATATAGTCGGGCTGGACTATATATGTCTTCTTCGTGGCAATTTCTTGGAGTTCCCACGCTTTCCCTTTGCTTTTGTTCACTAAAAAAGGTCCGCGAACAGGCAAGTCTAGCTTTTGCTTAGAGATCTGTCGAAGGGTAGCGTAGACCCGATCTTCCACTGAGATATATTTAGCTTTTCTCCCAGCGTTTGTGTATGTAGTGTAGAAAGTTTGGTCGGTGAGAAGAGTGTCTCTACAGTGAGTTCGCACTTCTTGCAAGCGTTGCATATGTTGATGTAGCTCATCTTCACTGTACTGTAGTTTTGGAGGCGTGAGGGTATAGCAGTTGCAGAATCATAGCCGAACAGAGCGTAGAATGGAGCCTCTCTTATACTATTGTTAAAAGTATTGTTAATTGTTAACTGTATTGCTGGTAATAATTTATCCCAGTCGTTAACCGTTAGTTGATTAGTGTAAATTCTGAACAGTTTGTTTACTTCACAATTTATGCGTTCTGAGAGTCCTTGTGACGCTGCGTGGGATGGAGTTATTTCAACCTTTTTGGTGTTGTAGTATTTCAGAAAGTTAATCGGTTTATCGGAGGTATACTCTGGGGCATTGTCCGTGATCATGACACTGCTAGTGCCATAATTGGAACTGACCTGTCTTAGGGCTTCTATTATTGAATCAGTATCCTTGTGTTCCAAAGGAAAAAGGATCGTGTATCTAGTAGTGTAATCTCTGATCGTCAATATGTACTGGTTTCTGTCTTCTGTTATTCTCAGAGGACCGAGGATGACAGACGGTATGGTGTGAAAGGGTCTGATGGGTTCCGGATATTTCTCTATGGGAACTGGTTTGGGTACTTTCTTAGCTTAAATGCACAACTCACAATCATCACAGAGTTGGTTTATAAGGAGGCGTTCTTGTGAGTTATAGAAGTTTCAAACAAACATTTTGAGTGTTCGTTCGGGTCCTTTGTGACCAGCAGTTGTGTCGGTATGCATTACTTTGAATGCTTGTGGCAGAAAACTGGTGGGAAGATATGGTTCGAGGAATTCATCACTCAGGGTTCCTCTCTTGATTTTCGTACTATGTAGAGTACGCCGTTGATTATCTTACTGTTTAACAGGATATCAGTGGAAATAGTCTTTTCCGTGTCTGGGTTACTAGAATGGGTACCGTCGTTTCTTAGCTGTCCAAATAGTTGACGACACGAGGAATCCTTCCTTTGCGCGTTTCGTAGTTCCTTTTCGGTTCATGGGACCTTCTCGGAGATGTAGTCGTGTAGAGTTGCGTTGCAGATCTTGTTCCGCGTGAGGAGATCCTCGTGGAGCTTTGTAGTTAAGATGTTAGTGCTGCTTGTGTCAACCGGTAGTCTTGATAGGGTATCCGCAAAGATGTTGTCTTTGCCTTCCACATAATGTAGGTTAATGGCGTATTCTTGGATCAACAGAGCCCATCTTTGCAAACAGTCATCTTTCGTGGGCTTCTTTAGAGCACCTAACAACGGCTTATGGTCGGTGTACACGTGTACGGGAAAGAGTAAAATTATGTGCCTGAACTGTTCGAGTGCATATACGAGGGCTAAGGCCTCTTTCTTGGTCGTCGAATAGTTTTACTGTGTGCTATTGAGAGTTTTAGAAACGTACGCCACGGGGTGTAATAGTCCGTCGTGCTTTTGCACGACGTAATATACTGGCGTCCGTGTAGAGATGAAACGGTAAATGGTAATTTGGGAACTTCACTATCGGAGCCTGAGACAACTTCTTTCTGAGAGTTTCGACCGCAGTCGTCTGCGCCGGAGTCCATAGGAACGTAGCGTTTTTTTCGTAGCAATTCGTAAAGCGGTTCCACGATTCTGCGAATTTGGGGACGAACAGACGGAAATAATTTACAACCCCACGAAAAGATTGGGTTTGTTTTTTATTTGTCGGCATTAGCATCATCTTAATTGCAGCTACTCGCTCATTGGTCATTGTCATGCCTTCTTTAGTCATTTGATATCCGAGAAATTTTACCTCGTTGGCAAAGAAGTGACATTTTTGTATTTTTAGTTTGATTCCGGCTTTGCTCAGTTTTTGTAAGACGCTATCTATCGTTTCCAAGTGTTGCTTAGCGGTTTTACTAAATAGGATGATATCGTCCATGTACGCGAGACATTGCGGTCCTAGAGTCTCGTAGAGTACTTCATTAATTACACGCCAAAAAATCCGGGTGCACTCTGGAGACCAAATGCAATTCGGTTCCATTCGTATTTGCTGCTTCTTACAGTGAAAGCCGTTTTCTCGCGATCATCTGCATGAATCTCACACTGGTGATACGCACAAGCGAGTTCTAACGTACTAATGTAAGTAGATTGACCCTAGGAGTTGAGTAAATCAGAGATGCGAGGCAAAGGATACGAAACGGCTCTAGGATTCTGTTTAATTCTCGATAGTCAATGCATGGGCGTATGTCCCTGTTACCGCGTTTGACTATGATTAATGGGCGGTTATTAGAAGACTTTGAACGCGAGATAGTTCCCTCATCTAGCATAGTTTTAATTACTGTGTCTAGTTTATCTTGAAACGCGTATGGTATTCGGTACGGTGCTTTGTTCACCACGATATTTTCTTTTAGACGTAGTTTCAACTGATCTCCCGTGTATTTCCATAACGGTTCACTGGGGAGCCAACAGGCGTTTCTGTGGCGGTTTAATATTTCCAACAGGGCTGTTGTCTCGTTGGGGTCACCGCAACTAATCTCCTCGTGGTTTAGTGTTTTATAGCAATCGTCCGCGGGCAAGTCAGGCTCAGCTGGCTGTGCCACAAGTTCAGTTTTGGGAGTTAGATATTCAGCACTACATAGTTTCGTGTCTTTTTTCAAAATCACTGAGTTTTCGCTCACGTTAGCGAAGTGGATCTTCACACTCTTGTTCTCAACTAGAGTAAGTACACCAGCTATGGCTACTGCAGGGTTGAGGTGAGTGTGATGTAGTACTATCTCTCGTCCGTTCCGTACTTGTTTAAAAACTTTAACCGTAGCTAACATCACCGTGTTCCTTGTTATCATTACGTCCTTACGTAAATGTACGTTAAAACTTGTCTGGGACTGGTCTTGACTCGTACAGCTAGTGGTTGCTCGCTCAGGCGAACCCTGTTTGATCAGAACCATTTCGTCAGCCGAGGCACCGTCCACTGCAGTGTTCTTGACCTTACTGTAGTCCGGTGGACTTTCACTCTCCTTCGCGGCATGGGCGACCTTCGCGGGAGAGCCACCTCTGATTACACTGTCCTTTAAAGAGAATCTGAGGAGATGGTTTGGGGGCGACTCGCTAGTCGTGTTAGCGTCAAGAGAAAAACGTAGTCTCTTACCATGGAAGTCTATGACCGCATGCCTTAGAATATTCATGCCAATCAGCAGGTCATGTTTTATACGGTCATTCTTCTTGAATATTAGTACACGGGTGTTAAAACATTCCGCAGGTGTCCCCACCTGAGCTATTGCTTGTCCTAGTATGGGAATTTTACTTCCATTCGCATCTAATACTTGGCCTCTATAGGGTTCCAAGTCGTAGACCTCAGTTCTGATCGCGGAGTCAGCTACGAGCGTCGTAGTAGCTCCTGTATCGATGTATGCTTTCAGTTCTCGTCCATTAATTCCGACGTTTAAATGCGGGACATTCATGCTATTCCCTTTCCGTTCCCTATGGTGTGGAGTCCCTAGTCAGTACTGGTTAGGCTCGGCATTCCCTTCATATATGTTAGAATCCCAGCCATCAACGTCATGTCTTGCAGGTACGTCGTGTTGGTCTGTCATGGGCTCATCAGCCTGTGCCATGCGTACGTGGGTCTGTGGAACGTTCCGTGGCTGCACGCGAGCATCGCGCATACATTCGATATTGTTATGAGAATCTCTAATCTTACATTTGTCACAGTATTTTCCGTGTGCTTGAGCTAGCCGGGTTTTACATTGCTTAGCAGTGTGCCCATACTTTTTGCAAAATGTGCAAGATTGATATTCCTTTTTAACATGACCAGTTTTCCCACAGTTGTTACACGTTATTGGCGACCGATTGTTATTAACTGCTCGAGGTGCCGTCCTTGGTTCCGACGAGAAGGGGGACGGGCGCGGTAAGTTAACCGGGGGTGTTTGGAGCCGGGCTTGCCAAATGACTTCGTCCGGGTTGCTTTGCTTTTTAGTCGCCGTGAGCAACTTATATTGCTCTACAGTTTTCATTGTTTCGGACATGGATCTTGTAGAAGAGTTTGAAGGACCGAAGTTTGACAGTTTGTCATACACTTTGTTCGCCGTTTGAGAGGCTACAAAGAGGTGCACCACAAAATTATGGACACGTTAAGCAAAGAGATCGGCGCAGCATTTGGTATCGAAGTGGAAGCGGAAGCGCTAGTAGTCGGCGGAGGCGGAACTGGGATGGTACTAGCCAATAAGATTTCCTCGCTGAAGTCTCCCTTGGTATGAGGTTCATTTTTAAGGTAGGCCTCTGCCACGGCACACGACGCCTTTTCTAGAGAGGTCATACCGCAGAACATATTGTCTGGCGTGAGTGTCGTTCCTAGCAATGCTCGTGCGGCGTGTCGGAATTCGGTAACCTTGAAAGACGGGTACATATTGAGAAACTCTGATTTAATTTCATTAAATGTGACATGTCTGCCAGCGTAACAGGTGAGTGATTTAATCGCGTCTCCTCGTTTTTTATCAATTATCGAGAAAAGTATTTGGAGTTTTTTATCGTCCGCTGTCACGTTATTCTGTAAGAAATGGTTTTCGACGGTTCTCATGAACGTACGCGCGTCAATATCGGGTTTGAAGTGCGCTTCGCCTACTTTAGGATTACCTGCGAATTTCGGTAAATCCTGTAGGACTGTGAGTTGATTAATCACCATTTTGTTGTTCAAGAGTTACTGACTTTAATATAAAGTTACTTTCTAGCTTCACTCCACTTCACTGGTTATATTCACACTTCACTAACCAGAAATGTTAGGTTAACAGTTTAACGTGCATATCACACATATACTCAAGGCTTCTGGAGTTCGACGGATTGTCCGCTGTTGCTCCTTCTGCGTCTTGTAGTCGGATGTGATGCTCTCCTCTCAGCCGGTGCTTCCTAGTAGTCGGATGCGATGCTCTCCTCTCGGCCGATGCTTCTTATCGTCTCCACCTTATAGAGGCATTTTTACTAGGGATATTTCTCCCAATCTGACTCTAATCCTGTCTGCAGCGCCAGTATTAACTTTTTCTCTACTCTCGCTGGGGGAAGCTGGTGTCGAGGAAATAACTTCAAGTGAGCTTCGTAGTAGTTTATTTAAACCAGGCTAGTTACGGAAATAGAGTTAAGTAGTGGTTCTTTTCACGAGCTAATACAATTTAACACGTTATTGGGAAGTCAGCTGAGAGGGACAAGATTGGAGAGGGACGCTGGGGAGAGCCGGGGATGCACGGAGATGGTGAGGTTGAGTCTTCGAGTCTACAAGTCCTCAAGTCTGATGGCTCAGCAACATGCAGAGCTTATATACTTAGGAATAGGTCAAAACACCGCGGGGCGTATTGGAAAGCCAGATGGCTGGGCTTGTTTTGAGGCCACGGAAGAGACCGTTCTCTTGCAGGCACTTGATAGTGAACATGTGGCGTGGTTCTCGGCCAGGCAATCAACATACATGGTATTGTAACACTTATCCTGATTAGACACGCATCTATATTAACAGTTCTTAGAGTCCGTACGCGCAGCTATATTTGACACTTTAGCACCGTAGGTGACAGTTGGATTTGTAGGAAGAGGGCTGCAGACACAGGCTAGCAGCTGTTCATTCCTTGTTAGGCGGTTCGTGTCGAGGGCGTTATTATACTTTATGGAGGTGCAGGCCGAAATATCTTTATGGGTCGGTAAAATAATAATAATAACACGGGGACTCGGCCGTGAGTCGGGTGCGAATAGACCTTAGGTGAAAACTACACAGTTCGTTTAACAACAAGATAGCCTGCTTGAGGTGATGACGTCTGGGGCTCAAGCCTAGCGATAGTCCCTCAACCTCCTTCCCACTTCACGTCGTCGTCGATGGCCTCGACGTATACGCAGCCTGTGGGCTGCCCGGGCCTCTGACCCAACGGCAAAACCACAAAAATTACAGCCGCAACAAATAATTAATTTTTTTTCGTAAAGGGAGGTGAACAAACACTGGAGTTCCTTCCCCTTCTTCTTTAGGCTAATGACATAGAACCAACCCTGGTCCCAACGCATACTAGTGTTCGACCTGCTGTCGCCTTTACATGCAAGGCGCGATCCAATGCAGATGTAAATAATGGATACACTACACAAAATAATATTCACGCATCTACAGCCTTATTACAGACCTCATGAACAAAATCCTTCCAATCGTACAAACGCATGGTACTCTTTCCCTTCAGGGCGGTTCTTCAGCATGCGTCCGGCGACCTCGCCAGTTTCGCCAGTGGCTCCTCTACCACCGGTGCAACCCATGTCGCAACGAACACACCCACCTCGCCATCTCACTACCTAAGACACGTCCACGCCCACTAACCCCACCGCCATCGCCTGCACCACCACAACGACCCCAAACCAATTTCGTAGACTTAAATGTATTATAAAATAATACATAAGGTATTAGTCTGAAATCAATGGAACTCAGGCACTTCCTCAACAAACGCCACACTTACATTGCCGTACTACACGAAACTAAATTCAAACAAATATCCAAGATACAAAAATTTCTTGGATACTCAACAATACGCCACGATCAGCTCACCATCGACGGTGGAGTTGAACTCATTACACTCGTACCTAAAAACAATCATTTCGCGAACATAACTGCCCGCTGAAGCAATTTCCACTGGACACCACACTAGAGATGCAATCGACACATATTCATATCCACAAGAACAAACACAACATATGCATCTCACCGCAGTACAAACCCCACTCAGATTACCTCAGCTCCACCGTCAACACTTTTGCAATAGGCGATTTTAGCGCACGCGATAACTCCTGGCTCAGGGAGACAAACACTTACCGAAGAGCGGACGCCTTCAGTGATCAGCTAGACACACTGATCAAATTTAATTACCCAGACACAACCACTCGCAAAGCTTTCAACTCCAACACACATGCAACAGACCTTTCCTGACGTTTCATTCCTCTCTCCCAATCTCGCACTAACTGTCGGCCGGCAGTCCACCCAAAATAATCTTCGGACTACCCCCCAATAGATATCAATTGTCGACTTCCATCCCAAATCCACATCAAACTCTCCTATACTTTTTGTAACAACGAGAAAGCAGAATAAGACGGGTACACTGCGTCAATAGAAACCGCTCAACACTACTTCGACATCACTCAATACACATCTATTGACGTGGCTATAAAACACGTTACCACAATACTTTACCATATAGACAGACAGCACATACCCGGCGGGTTTGTCTGTGGCTTCAATCCAACGTATTCAGCCCGATTGAGCACAAAATTCAGAAGCAAAATCCCCTCCGTAATTCATTCTCTATCGACGATTGAATCATACAGAGTCCAACAATTAACTCAGATTATACGCAGACATTCGTGAGCAACGACGTACCTATTTCGGCAAATGCTGGCAAACTGCAACTTCCAAGCCGCACCATCAAAATTATGGATACTGATAAGGAGCTTCATGAACAAAAACATAAACCATATAGACACAACTGAGGCAAGCCTACCCCCTAAAACCCACACCCTACTATCAGACAAACAGCAAGCAGATGAACTCAACACATAATATACGAACGCTTTCCACCTAGCACACATCCCGACAATATGAAGTTAATCAAGTGGTCCCATATGTTAGAGATTGACCCAAATATCGACCCTCCTTTTACATCAGTCAAGATCATAGCCGCCATCAGCCAGACCAAAAACTCCTCTGCAACGAACTCTGACGGCTTATTATGTTCATGCTAACCACTTGGGTTCTCACGTAATCAGGACTCTCACCGACATCTTTAACCTCTCCATCCTATACAACATTATACCCTACACCTGGAAACCAGTTAAAATCATGCCCATCCTGAAACCCTACAAAGCCCCTCACAGAACCAGCCTCATACACCAGAACCAGCCTCATACACACAAATTCATCTCCTGCCAAATTCCTCAACATTTTTAGGAGACTGGCTCGACACCGCACGGTTTCGGGACACAACACTCCGCAATCACACTGCTCACCTGCCTCACACAGGGCATCCACCAAGGACTAAACTAAACCTTAAGAAATTAGTCCCACGCACACTGGTATGCGTCATTGACATTAGTAAGGCGTTTGACACAATTCCAAGGCCCGTCCTCATAACCAAAATAGTCAACAGACACATCCATCCAAACTACAAGAAGTGGCTTTCTAATTTTCACTCTGAAAGATGCCCGCACAGTCTCTAATAACAAGACATACCGAACACGTCATTCCCCCAATATTGTTATCGATTTCTCCACTCTTTCCCCTTGACACTTCAACGCCTTCGTGCTCGCCCTTTCCGCACCAACACGACCCAACGCGGATGCCCTTACCATCTTCACACATCACCGTAGACAGGAATTCGCAGGAAAACACCTCCAGTAATACCTTAACTCTCATGAAGTCTGGCTGCAAGACATCAGAATGAAAGTGTCCGCAACAAGTCATCCCTCACATTATTCACCATAGAAAATATTGAACACCGCATCCACCCTCACGTTACACTCAGACACACCCCTATACCCCACTGTCCCAACATCACGATACTTGCACGATACTTGCAGCAACAGAAATGCAGTTCAAGCCTCACAAAAACAACACCGACACACGAGCCAAATTTCGACTGAACATACTTCAGGCACTCGTCTCAATGAACTACGGACACTTCAATTATTAATTACCAGCATTTTTCAAACAATTCTTCAGACCCATCATAGCTTTCTCCCACACACAAAAACGTTCGTCAAACAGTGACTTTTTGCCAAAACTGACTTTCAAATAACAACCAACTCCTAACAAAGAATACAGAATACTCATGCGCATCGAAACAGACGTACGCATTCCCCATATGCATGAGGAAATCAATGGCCTTCCTCTCAAACATCATTTTTATAAGAGGGGGACACAATTGTTTGTCTGTATTGTAGATTCACGTCAAACCCACCAAATTTACTTAACAAGCCGGCAGCACACATCGGCTTTCTCTACACCACTATTGACAAACCTTCTATACATAAATATGAACACACACACACACACTTCTGAGCTCAGGCGCTGGCTGATTATAGAGCCAACACGGTCTAACAAAGTCTCTCACCGAAGATGGACGTAGAGAAGTTTGAATTTCACAGGGGTGACAGGGTCCACCTGTCAAGGTTAAGATGCGGGCACCCAACGACCCTTCACACGTACCAACCTTTGATATGTGCCTGCAGTGCTGGGGCGCGCCCGATACGGTCGAGCACGTCATAACTTCGTGCCCTGTCATTGCACCCGTCAGGTTCGATCATGACATCACGTCGGCACGTGATCTGTGGGAGCGTCCGCTATATCTAATTCGCACACGGTATATAGCGTAATACCTGCATATTAAAAGGAATATATACGTTTTTTACCGTCGTAATTAAAGTTAATGTCAACTATCAGCCCACAACCAGAGCGCAGAATATCGGTGAAAGTTCGGTGTTTATGTTCCAATAACTGTTATGCGCATTAAGGATGGTGATGCAGGCATCACCATCCCTGGGCAACAATGCTATCTAGTACAGTCAGTCAAGCAACATTTTTCAAACAGTTTTCCAACTATGTACACAGTATCGTGGTTACGAAGAAGTACGGTTGCCAGCAAAAGTTAAGTGACCCTAAAATCATCGAAAGCTGTTGGGATTAAAATGGTGTGTTTCGCAACAAACACATACATTTTGTTCATGAACTCAAATAATATTTGAATTATTTATTGAAATGTTCGGGAGATTTTATTTTGATTTAAGCCTCATTCCCACCGGAGCCTCAACCTGAGTTATAACAGGCTTTCCCGTAAGGCTCGACGATCATGGATTCCGGTAGGCTCGCACACCTCGTGAAGCGAGAAATCAACGTTGTCAAAGTTAGATCAATTTGAAAATTTCAGTTTGGTGCGCACAATAAAACATTTAAACGAAACGGATCTCCACCCCCAATCGTTTAAAACTTTAAGAGTAACATGGACGCACGCCAGTGTGTACAGGTAGCATCGTCGAGACTGATACAAGGTTCACCGCTACATGAACAGTCAGCTCCGACAACAACAGAACACAATGTTTACAGCTACACGGTCTAGTTCACTTACGGTACAATTTATTTAGTCATGTTAAGATAAAGACTCAGAAGGAACGAATCCCCGCCGCCAACCACCCAGAACTTCAAGAAAAATATATAAACGCACGCCAGTGCACACAGATAGTATCGTCGAAAATTGGTCAAGGTCCACGGCTTCACGGATCAGATCAACTCCAACCGCAACGTATCACAAGGCTTATAGCTACGCGTTCCAGAGTTCCAGGGTTCAGAGGGGCCTCTAGAGGGTCCCAAAGTTCCTCAAGTGGTCCCAAAGAGTCTCAAGGGTGTCCAAAGGGCCCCAGAAGAGTCCAAATGGGTCCCCTCAAATTCTCCTTGTATTCCGAGTCCCCGGGTTCCCGAAACCCACGGGTTTCTCGAGTCCCGCAGGTCCCACGACTTCCCTCCGTTCCCCGGGTCACCTTGTCTCGACCAGCCTCGGTTCGTCTCGATTCATCGTCTCTCCAATCGACTCGTCTCCACTCGCCTCAACCTGCCTCGACTCGCCTCGTCCTCTCCACGCACAGTGCCATTCAAGACTTCCACTCTCTAAGATCAACATGAACATTACTTCACCATTTAGCAATTCAAGCGCCTAGCTGTGCTCGGACATTAATTTGGCGCCCGGGAGAGTCCAAATTCTCCCACCGTAGGTTGGATTAGACTAACTAACACACCGCATAGTCCACCTAGGGCCCCTGCGGGCGTCTAAAGATACGTAGTTAAATAAGTAATCCAAATGTGATTACCAATGAAAAAGGGCACAGATAAACGAAATAAGAAATTATAAAATACTAAAATAAATTGTTAATGATCTATAAAATGAATAATCATCCATAAGATGTTCGGGAGAATAGTACCACTAGGATGAAAACTTTTTGATAATTAAGCTAACATAATATGTTATTTTTTGTTCAATCACAGATTTTCGTGATTGTATGGTTGTATGCTCTATGAATCAAGGTTCTAATGTTGTTGACCCTGTACACTTTACCTTCGGATTTTTTGTATCATGAGTAAACATAATTTTTTTCATTTTTTAATCATTAATAGTGTACCTACTCTGGCCGCCATGATTTTTTATAAATATCAAAATCTGCAAACATTTGCTGGCGAACATGTTTTTGTGTATTTACGGTCACCTTCAGTTTAAAAAAAATCTGTTTAAAATGAACAAATATAATTTCTGGACATATGTATGTGAAATTTGGGGTTACTTGTAATTGGGAACAAAAAAAAATAAAAATAAAATATAGTAGGGGGGCTAAAATTACTATTAAAATAAGAAATTATTAAAAATCCAGATGAAAAAATGTCAAAACGTTTCGGGAGCTGCTCCCATCATCAGTTGGAATGAAAGTACCAAATAACATTGGTATTTACCAGTTTTTCAACGATTTCACAAAAGGGGCTGTGAAAAAAGCCGTGAACATATAGTGAAATGGCATAGGGCCACGGTGCCACGGTGGAGCAGTCACAGGGTCATATCTACGAGCTGGACTAACCACAGGACCTCGCACCGGGCAACCGTCTTTAAAGGAGGCAAGGAACGGTATGAGGTATCGAGCGAGTTCGGTCAAGTATAGATAGTAGTATCGGCTCGCGGCAAGCTATGTTCTAATTGGTTGCTGGGGATAGTGTAAAGTTTTGTAGAAGATTGTTGGATTTTGAGCAAAGGTTTGGATTGGCTGATGTGCAGTGACTCGAGGACAAGTAAATTAAAGCTATTGTGTGGTTGTTCTATAACTTTAAAATGGTTGCTTCTGAATGGATGATTGTAATCTTCGACATGCTAGCGAGGAATGGAGTATGTGGCCTTGGAGAGTGGTTTGCCTGATCTACTTGAGAAACCAAGGTGCTGATCCACTCTCTCTCTGAATCTTCTTTTAGTGCTTCCGATGTAGGATGCCTGGCAGCTATCACACGTGAAGTTATAGATAACGTCAGAGTGCATGTCAGAAGAAACAGTATCTTTAGAGCGGAACAGAGAACCAATAGTAAATTAATTTTTCAAAGCTAGGTTACATTTGATTTGGGGATAGAATTCGGATAGGTTATTAAGTAAATTGTTATACAGCGTTACTGAATTTGGGCCGTAATATGGTAGAGCTAGAAACCCCGTTTTCTTGTTGACAGTTAGTATTTGCTTGGGTATAGAATAAATCTTGTTAAGGAAAGCGCTACAGTGTTTCTCGAAAAGGGCTAATGGGTAGCCATTGTTGGTGAAGAAATTTCGAAGAAAATCCATTTCCTGGTGAAAATCTAAATATGTGGAAGAATGGTTGTATGCTCTATGAATCAAGGTTCTAATGTTGTTGACCCTGTATTTGAGAGGAGTATGGGAAAAGAAGCTCATGCTAAGGATGAGAAAAGGCGTTTTCTATAAATGCGGGTGTGCATTCTGTTATTCTGGTCTCTAGAGATTTCAATATCAAAGAACGGGATAGAGCGGTTCTGTTCGGTCTCAACAGTGAATTTAATGTTTGCGTGTTGTTTATTCAGATAATCTAAAAATTTCATTGTGTGGGACTGATCAGAAAAGATGACAAAAGTGTCGTCAACATATCTTTTATAGAAAACGGGTTTGAATTCTGCTGGGCATTGGTCAAACCATATAGTTTCATAGTGGCAAAGGAAAGCATTAGCTAGAGAGGGGCCCAATGGGGAGCCCATTTGTACACCATCGCATTGTTGAAACGCTGAGTCGCCGCAAATAAAGAAAGATTCTTTGCTTGCCAAGTTGAGGAGCTCTCAGAACTCAGCTTTAGCTAAACTATGGTTGTGGTCATGTGAGGTAAACAGATTCTGGCAGATGATTTTAATGGTTTCGTCTAACGGGATGTTAGTGAACAGGGATGCAACGTCAAAGCTAGGCAGAAAAAGGGGGGTATTAGAAGAGAAATTGATAATTTTCTCATAGAACTGATACGAATTAAGCAAGGTATAGTCATTGACAGTAAGAGGTTGAAGAATCGGGAGGAGGAATTTAGCGAGTGGATAGGTTGGCGTGTCATAAGCTGCTAGGATAGGTCGGAGAGGTACGTTCTCTTTATGGATTTTAGGGAGACCATACATAATGCCAGGGTTAGAGCCACATGAAAATAGTTCGTTGTATTGGGTCTGGGAGATGTTTTTATTGTTGAGCAATTTCCTCAGAAAATGATGACTTTAAATAGCTAAACAAGTTCTTATGTGGAATTGAAAATTATTTCAAAAATTGAGACTGTCAATGATAATAAAAGGTTCTTACTCCCCGCAGAATTTTCATCTTTCAAATTGCAGTTCACCAGTTTCTAATGTTTGCAAGAAACCCTTTCCGATAGATTTTTTTTTTACTTTTTCTATTTGCGAATAACTCAGCCAAACAGGATTTTTTCTATTACTGGCAACCCTTAATTTTCTTTCACAGAAACAAACCAGTTTTAGATTTTATTCCTGTCAGTTATTTAAATTATATTTTTCTGCTGTCGATTTAAAAATTGTTAACATATTTTACACGGTCCAACATCCCAGATACACGAGGTGCACCACTACAAATACTTGCACTGGTGATATTTGCCCTTCCTTTGGATGGTTTCAAACTCAAAGTTGTCACTCGCTTCAACGCGCTATCATGAAATTGTGATCTCAGGTGTTACATTTGAGAAAATAAAGCTCACTGCCTCAGCAAATTTTATTGCAGGGCCTTATACAGAATTTCCCTATCGGGAGACGGATTTCCAAATGGTAATTAGGAGGTCTTTTATGAACCTGACACTGCAGACGTTCATTTGCATTCCTTTAAATTTTCGAGCCTGAAGGGGGCTTATCCGCACTTAGGCTCTATTTTCCTAACGACGTCACTGTTTCAATGTTTTTCTAATACAATTATTCAACAATGATATTCAACAATTATGTACAACAACGATATTCAACTATAATATTCAACGATGTTATTCAACAATGATACTCAACAATGATATCGAACAATGATACCTATTCAACAAAGTTATTCAACAATGATATTCAACAATGATATCCATCAAGGATAAACAACAATTATATTCCACACTGATATCCAACAATGATATTCAACAATGATATTCAACAATAATATTCTCGTGTTTCTACATGGATTTTTTTGTGATACCTGTTCCTTAACCCATAAGTTTGATTCACCTCGTACGAGCCACAAAGTAGGGTAATGGCGGATTCTATCATATCCTGAGGTGTACAAATTTTGTATATTACATTTATCCGTTGATTTCGTGTTCCGCAGGTCTTTCTGGGAGTCTCAAGAAAGGGAAGTGAGGTACAACGCACTCTAGTGCTGCTCATACTGGAGCGCCATCTGTTGGGGAAAGAAGACTACGGCACCGTGTGATTCTGTTTCTAGATTGTCAACCCAATTGGCGGAGAAAGGAACTCTTGAGTGTAACACCACCAGAGTCGTTCATATCGTTTATGAGCTCGTTCTGTAATGACGGGTTCTGAACGTAACAAATAGCAGAACATTTTTCAAGTGAATAGCTTTCGTCGGGAGGAACAATTGGCTGCGTTAACTTGTTTATATTTGTATCATTCGTTTTTAACATGTTTATTGCCTGATTGTTCAAAATGAATGATACAAATATAAATAAGTTAACGTAGCAAATGGTTTTTCCCGACGGAAGCTATTCAATTGAAACATGTTCTGCTATGAATTGTGTAACATTTATTAAATTAAACACTGCTGTTGCGTTAGTATTTTATTTGATGAACAATGATACTTTTCTTTCTGTTCAAATCTTGAAATTGGCGCGGACGTAAATTTCTAGTCTATGTCAGTTGTCCATTTATCGTCCGTCCGGCTGTAAAATGTTAGCCGTCATTTTGACGACTTCTCCCCTGTAATTTTGGCGTGGACTTCATTAGGTACCTTCTCTTCATCCATCGTCATGGAGACGGCTGGCCGGTTGTCAATTTAAAGTAGGGGTACGAATGACAACAGAAATATAGTCGTTTCCCTTTTTATATTCTTAAAATTGCTTGGAAATGTTAAATTTTTTTCAGTAGGCATATGCATAGGTTTGTTTCCTTCAGTTCTAAACACAACACACTCACACACACACAACTTTTCCGCCCTTGGCATCCCGCTGTCGGGATGGTCGTGGGGGGGGGGGGGCGGCCAT
>SDVV010003101.1:0-21835 GCA_016164225.1 Gammarus roeselii | reverse complement strand
AAGAGCGCATGGTAAGGTGCATTATCCATCAGCACAGTCAACATGCAGGCAAGGAGCAGTATCCACACGGCAAGAGCGCATGGTAAGGTGCATTATCCATCAGCACAGTCAACATGCAGGCAAGGAGCAGTATCCACACGGTAAGAGCGCATGGTAAGGTGCATTATCCATCAGCACAGTCAACATGCAGGCAAGGAGCAGTATCCACACGGCAAGAGCGCATGGTAAGGTGCATTATCCATCAGCACAGTC
Organism: Gammarus roeselii; assembly: GCA_016164225.1. NCBI lineage: Eukaryota > Metazoa > Arthropoda > Malacostraca > Amphipoda > Gammaridae > Gammarus > Gammarus roeselii. Next base: position 21,583 of record SDVV010003101.1, on the reverse strand, counting down.
AACATGCAGGCAAGGAGCAGTATCCACACGGTAAGAGCGCATGGTAAGGTGCATTATCCATCAGCACAGTCAACATGCAGGCAAGGAGCAGTATCCACACGGCAAGAGCGCATGGTAAGGTGCATTATCCATCAGCACAGTCAACATGCAGGCAAGGAGCAGTATCCACACGGTAAGAGCGCATGGTAAGGTGCATTATCCATCAGCACAGTCAACATGCAGGCAAGGAGCCTTATCCACACGGTAAGAGGCTTCGGCATGGTGCGGTAACCATACGGGGAGAAGGTATGGCAAGGTGCAGTACCCACAGGTCAAGAGTACACGGTACACTACTTACACGGCACGAACGTATGGCAAGTTGCATTGCCCACACGGTAAGTGGGTATGGTAAAGTGATGTACCCACACGGTAAGGGGGTATGTTAAAGTGCTGTACACACACGGTTTGTGGGTATGGTAAAGTGCTGTACCCACATGGTAAGTGCGTATAGCAAGGTGCAGTACATGCACGGCAAAAGAGTATAGCAAAGTGCAGTACCAACATCTCATGAGGCAACGTACAGTACTCCCATGGCAGAGCATAAGGCAAGCCCCTTCATCCATCGGCACAGTCAACATGCAGGGTTAGGATGCCGAGGCAGTTACGTTAAAAATTACATTACTCCCAATCTCTTGTAAACAAAACTGTGCAAGGTATTTTAACTTATTGTACTTAGAGGTAATGTAAAATTTCACTACTGCAGGGCAGGCTCACAACCGAGCCCATCCGTCACGCCATGCCACAACTACAAATTGCAACACGGCTCGTACAGACTGACCAGAAGAAAGACGGTGATTGCTGAATTCTTTTCAGGGATATTGTTTCAGAGGTTATAATATGAACCCTCTGAAGGATGTTGATGTGAGCCATTTCATATTAGCTTGGAGAAACAGTGTCTGTTTGCAAGTGAGTCATCTCGTTGCATCGGTTAGAGCAGATGTTTACACTCGTGATGGATTAGGAAGTGTTACAAGCCTCTTCGATGAGGTGGTGGAAGGCCTCGTGATCGCCGGTGATAGTCCAGCCTTGTTGGCGGATAGCGACTAGAACAGGGAACAATACAGTAGCGAAGGGTGTTTTGAGAGGATTTTGTCCGATTCCGTAGCGATGATCTGGTGATGTTATGGGGAAATGTGTTTAGTTAATTACTGAAGCTTGCGCAAGCACAGTGGACAACCGACGCACTGTTAAAAGGCGCCAGACGCTGGTGATGGATGGGGCCGCTCACTTCAACGGCTTACAATAAACCCCATGGATGATATCATTGCAGGAATATGCGAGAATATTTGTATTGTTTATGCCTTGCCTTACGTCACAACTTGATGAACAAGATCTCTCGTGGGAGCGTTGACAGTCTGTTCTATGGTTTTCTTTTCTAACACCACTTTTGAATATTTCTGCGGCTTACCAATTTATGTACGATATTAATGCTATGCATTTTTGTTAACTATTCAAGCTAGTAAATTTCAAAATGTTCTGCTCTGATGACGTAATTGATTTCCATGAACGCAATGAAATTGCTTAATATTTTCGGATTGTTAATTTATTCACCTCTACATTATACCTTCAATTATTACAGGAACCTGCAAGCTGTCTCGCTAAATAATAGTGTTTTTCGCTCAAACGCTATTTAAGCATGAATGCTATCTGGCCGGCGGTCGATGGGACGGAGAAATAACGCCCCGTCAACAGCACATCTACCTTCCCATGTATCTATTTTTAAGGAATATCTATTGTACTATCTATCTATTGTCGTAAGGACCCAGGTTCGATCCCCGTTGGCAGTGTAATACAAAAGGTATTCAGGTATATTCACTCACATAAGTTGATAGAGAAGGCTGATGCCAAGGCTCGAACTCACAACATGCAGCCCAAGAGGCTAGCTCATCGGTTGGGTACTCTATCCTCTTGGTTAAATAATAATAGTTTAAACCTAACCGGCTCATGGCGATAAACGCATGTAGCGATAGGGACCGGTTGGGCGGGGCTTATTGGAAACGATTTTAGAGGGACTCCTGGCTGCCTGTAAGGGCGTTGGAGAAGCCCATCTTTTCAAATAACGGCAACTCCTATACCCCCCGGGTAGCTGGTGCATGCATGCTCTCTCCCACGAAATTTTCGCTGTATTTCGACTACAAAGCAATGTCTGCTTCCAGAAGAGGTGATCCAGGCATTGCCATATCATATCAAATGCACCTATGATCTTATGCAAATGATTACAGTTTTCGAAATTTATTTTGTGGTAGCGAATTAAGCTGCGGTTGATCAATGCCTCCTACATCAACAGGCCTGACCCTATCACATCCGTGGTCTTAGTTGACCGATTGGAGCTGCGGCTGATCAAGGCCTCCTGCATCAACAGGCCTGACCCTATCACATCCGTGGTCATAGTTGACCAATTGGAGCTGCGGCTGATCAAGGCCTCCTGCATCAACAGGCCTGACCCTATCACATCCGTGGTCATAGTTGACCAATTGGAGCTGCGGCTGATCAATGCCCCCTACATCTGTAGGCCTGACCCTTTAACAAGATATTCAACCACTTCCAAGAACATGGAACAGTTACATGGGGAAAAGGGAGAGGACGTCCATGCAAGCTGCCAACTGTGGATGTGCTTGTTCAAGGAGTAGGAATGGGTTTCATTTGGAAACAAATTTATTTATGTTATTTGATGTAAGAAAAGATGTCAAGTTCACTCTCTTTAAATCTATTTCATTAATTCATAGTATACAACGTCATATGATGTCGATTTTATAAAGCGTTTACATTGTTAGAAAGTTTATTAAAACCTGTCCGTATGTGTATGTTTATGTGTCTCTTCAAGAGTTTCAAGCCTTGTGGCTTGAAGCTCTTGATGACATTCTGTTCTTTAGATGGATACTAATTCCATGTTTACCCCAATAGGGTGAAATAATGTTTACATGCCAGAAATCGGTGTAATATCTACACAGCGTTGCAACCTTCTTGGTTGAAGTACTCGAACTTGTGTTCGAGCTGCTGCCAGACTCGCTCAAGCTGCATAAGGCCAATCTGTGGCAAGCGTGAACAAATCACTTGACCGGAAAGACACAAGAACACCAAAATAGGGTGAGCAAATATCGTGTTTTCGTTGCCACAAACGAACGACTAGGTAGTTCTGCTCGAAGGCTGAACTGCTGTTTACTTCTATAATCCCGCACGACCAATGAGCAATGATAACACATATTGACGTCATTTTTAAACAACAACAGCACTTTTATTCAAAAATCTGATGCGTAAAGTGTTCTTTTATAACAGTAGTTGACGTATTTATTTTGCACGCGGTATTTCAGTGGTCGCCAGTCGCCGTGATAGATGGTGTGGAATTTATTATATCTCGTGAACAGCCATAGACATGCAACAAAATCACTCGATGTTCTTATTTCCGTTGTCCAAAAGTTTGCAAAAAAAAGTGTTTTGTTACCATATTCAGTTGAAGTTTTGCATCAGCCATTGTATTTTTGATTTACCTACTTCTTAAATATAATTTAGGTTTACAACATTGTTTGCTCTTTGAGTTTGTGTTTTCTACCTACAAATGGTTGTCAAATAAAACACGAATTTATTTAAATTTCAATTTGTATAGGGTGTTTGAAAAGCTTAAACATATGCTAAATGAATTTGCCCCAATGGAAAATATTTAAATAGCAAATATCTTTATGCAATTGTATCCACAACACTAAACCTTTGTATATATTCAGAGATATTCGAGCGAATAAGTAATTTCCATCTAATTCCTCATTGCCAACCAAGATGTTCATCGAAGACCAGCGCAAATGGATGATAATAGAGTTTACAGCCGTGCGCTCGCCAACAGCCGTCAAACGGAATACCCGCATCAAGTACGGAATCGTTGGATGAGCAAAAAGATGAGTACCAACCAAATCCTTTAACAAGATATTCAACCACTTCCAAGAACATGGAACCGTTACAAGGGGAAAGGGAAAGGACGTCTATGCAAGCTGCCAACTGGATGTGCTTGTTCAAGGAGTAGGAATGGGTTCCATTTCGAAGCAAGTTTATTTATGTCATTCGATGTAAGAAAATATGTCAATCTATTCCATTAATTAATGTTATACAATATCATATGATGTCGATTTTATAGAGCGTTTACATTGTTAGAAAGCTTATTAATACCTGTACATAAAACAAAGTTATTGAGGTAGATTTGCATTTAATTTTGAAAATGTCTTATAAGTAATGTATTTGGACTATAGTGTACTAGAATGCTTCTATGCATGCGTATTTATTTTTCGTTTTAAAATAGTTTGCTGACGGGTATTTTATTTTGGATATGCAATACATTTTTCTGTGTTTTTCCCCAACCCTGCGAACAGTATCGTGGCAACAAGCCCAGACTGGAGGCATGACGTCAATTTTTAACAGGCTGAGACATAATTTCCTGAACAAGAAAGTATTAGGCCGTATCATGGGTACGGATGAGTGAGTAAGAAAGCTCACGCTCGTGACGTCACGGCTTGTTTGCATATAGTGTTGCCATATTGAGGTCAGCGGTGAAATGGCTCTTTACTTCACCCCATTACTCTACACAAAGTACATTTCTCGTATGAATTTTTTGTTGTGATCGGGCGTCCTAGAAAAGAAAAAATCCAGCTCTCGATCACGGTATCCAATGAAGCGAAGTATATTTATGAATATTTATAAGTGAAGATGTTAAATGCCTACCCAAAAATATATATGGAATTATCCAGAGTTTGCCCTTATTTAAGTTAAAGAGTGAGTGTCATGCCAAAAACCTTTTTGCGCTAATATTGATGTATGTAACATTAAAAATTTGACAATAATTGGACCTACGGCTTTCGAGCTATCACCTTTTGAAGATACATTTTTGTGACATCATCAACTGTTGTACCATTTTGTTCAGGGAGCAGGTTATTGTATTACTAATTGCATATAAGATAATGGTAGTAATTATTTCGTTAATGCATAAACCAAAGGTATAAATTAGGGACGTGGTCCTTTATTGTTATAGAGAATGACGACCGAAGAACAATGAAGCGACTTAAAGGGCCACCAGCACACCAACTTTGGAAATGCAGTATTTCAGTTACAAGTGCAAGTATAGACGACAGTGGGATGCTGCAGATAAATGAGAACGATAGGATAATTGGTTTTCGTAATAAGCCTTCTTAAAATTGAATGAATCCTTTGTTCTATGAGATCACCAGCTCTTCTTCTCAACAATGATGAGGGAATTCAACAAGCATCAAATCGCTGTACCTTACTAACGAGTTGTCCCTTTCACATTGCATTCTGCTACAATTTGATGGAGAAGATATAAATGTTACGTGAACGTGGCCTTCTTTCGACTAGTTTGACCCCTTTCTTGATGTTAATTTTGTTTAAATAATAACATAGTCGCAGGCTTTACAGTTCACTCTGCTTTTGCTCCCTAACCTTCAATGCCGGGTTCAGGTTCGAAGATTCTTTTCAGATAGCTGCTGCTTCTACACCTCCACGTGCAGTTAGCGAATGAGGTGGCCCACATTACTGTTGTGGCTAGGCTAGGGAGCAATTTCTGACCCTAGAAGTGGCAGGTCTAGGTTCAGTGATGGCATCACAAATGCACATGTACTGCAAGACGAGACCAACATATTACGGGAAGAGTCTAGGTTCAGTGATGGCATCACAAATGCACATGTACTGTAAGACGAGACCAACATATTACGGGAAGAGTCTAGGTTCAGTGATGGCATCACAAATGCACATGTACTGCAAGACGAAACCAACATATTACGGGAAGAGTCTAGGTTCAGTGATGGCATCACAAATGCACATGTACTGCAAGACGAGACCAACATATTACGGGAAGAGTCTAGGTTCAGCGATGGCATCACAAATGCACATGTACTGTAAGACGAGACCAACATGTTACGGGAAGATCACATCTCGAGATGCCTTTGCAGACAACTTGGTTTTGTTCTCCTGAATTACGCGTTGTTGTTGTTGTTGCTGTGCCCCGGCGACCTTTAATTGAAGGGAAGGCAAACGAAGCCATCAACAGTTACCAATCATACTTGGAGGTTAGTCGTAACGAATAAAGTGAAGAATTTTGGGTTTGATGTTCAGAATTTGTCTCCCTTCCCTCACCCTAAATTGGAAACGAGGAAAATTGTGTAGTAAAATATTAAACCTAATTATATCTCTTATATTAACCTAAATACAAATTTCTGATCAAAAAGTAAAAACTCGGATCGTAAATAATATGAAAAACTGGCCGGCTGCTTGCGTTCAGATTTTATATTCATTATCTTTATTTGATAAAAAAAAAGCATTGAAATATTTGTTCCGCTCAAGATTCAAAACATTTTTTCGTGATTGACGAATTTTCAATCGGAATGATTTTTATTATTACAACTAGTCAATACTTAACTCGACGAAATAAAACACTGACTGAATTTTATTTTTTTCAGGTCGTTGTCATCCTAATTTTTTTTTATAGATAAACTGGTTATGCAAAAGCGCATTGTATGACTTATTATGACATAATATGTGTGCATATGTCGAAATATGGGTCGCAGGCCATTTTAATAACTGTACGGAAGCTTGAACAGAGGAGAAGGATGTTTGAACAGAATAAAGACCGGTATAGGAAGAAGGAGCAGTGGGAGAGGCTCAAGGCTCCCACCGAACCCATGGCGTCAGCGAGAGTTCTAATCCCTATGTATCTGCGCTACCTTCTCCATCGCTGCCGTAATCAACGTGGGATTTTTGGTTAGCTCCTGTTACTGCGGCCGCCTTCTCCTTCACTCTACAGTGGGACGAGCATCGTAGTGTCTCTGACCACTTGAAGCACAACTCTTAGCTCCTGTTACTGCGGCCGCCTTCTCCTTCACTCTACAGTGGGACGAGCATCGTAGTGTCTCTGACCACTTGAAGCACAACTCTTAGCTCCTGTTACTGCGGCCGCCTTCTCCTTCACTCTACAGTGGGACGAGCATCGTAATGTCTCTGACCACCTGAAGCACAACTCTTAGCTCCTGTTACTGCGGCCGCCTTCTCCTTCACTCTACAGTGGGACGAGCATCGTAGTGTCTCTGACCACTTGAAGCACAACTCTTGTTCCGAGGATGGCAGAGAGGTTAGAGCGCTGGCCGCCCATACTGTGCGACGCTGGTTCGGGTCTAGGTTTGGGCCCTAGAAATTATCATTCAACTAGGCTAGTGAAATATTAAGATTTAGGGATTTTTTAAAGGTTATATTAGTATTTTATGATATTTATTGCACATAATGGGAAAATATGTACAAAAACAGGCTAGTATTTTGCTTTGCCATCAAACATACAAATTAAACTTGGAGCATTTTTGTAATTAGCGATTATTATCAATATTGCCTTTAAATATAGAAAAGCCTAATGAAATTCGAAGCTACTGTAACAAGCGATTGTATGTTAATTGAATTAAATAATAAGTGAACAACAGATTCTTTATATACCTCTGTTTTCGCAGTTAACATAATGCTCAAAATATTTAACGTATATTCTGTTTACGAAAAGATAATGCCCAGGTTTCTCTCAATGAAAATACAAAAATCCTAACTATGAATATGTTTCCATACACAAACAGTATGATATTCCAAGTGTACATTTATAGTACACACTATGAATCTGACATTCAAATAATGATGTGTTTAAACCATCACACTCCACGCCTTGCCCACTCTCATATACTCACACGCCAACAAGCTTAGCCCATTGGCACTTAAGAGTCCGGCCAGAACCTCGTAGCCGTCTTCGGGTTGCGAGGAAGGTTCGAGATCAGTGTCAGTAGAAGGACTCGACAGCGTTTACTAGTTTAATCCTGCGTCATAGTTATCGGCCTTCCTCCACGGGAAAGCACATCAGGTCGGCGTCAAAACTCATCCAATCACAACCATTCTTAACTCACACCAATCCATTGCACGTTCTTTCGTTGCCTCCACATTTATGTCTCTCCTTCCTCACGCCTGCTTCCCGCCATCCATCCACCCAAACTTCGCTCAACCTCTGGGCCTTAGTCCACTCACCTCGGCTTTCATTGCCCGCTTCACAAATCTCCCATCATCCATCCCCATCATGTGGCCGTACCATCTTAGAGCGAGTGAATCTACTATGTCATCTAACTTCCTCACAATCCCTGTTCAGATTCGAACAACATCGTTTTTGATCTTATCCTCCAACGTCACCACTGTTATGCCTCTCAACATTTCATCTCGAAGACATTCAACCTTCTTCAATCTTCCGCTCTAACCCCACGTTACAGCCTCATAGAGCACAGTTGGGACAATTACCCCCTCAAACAACCCTCTCTATGCCTCCCAACCCAACGTCCTACAGTTCATTACACTCTTCAGTGCATCCAACGCATTACTCTCTTTTTACACTTGCGATTTCAACTCAGTTTCTACTCGTCCAGTCTTCTCCACATGAGATCCAGGAACTTAAAGCACTGAACTTTCTCCAATAATTCACCCCCAAGGAGGAAACTAATTCTGCTCGCATCGACATTTTTTGGCCATATATCTTCACTTTTACCCACGTCAGGTCACAGCTTTCTCTTCTCACAGAATTTAACAACTCCGTCGCTAGCCAACACAACTCCTCCGAATCTGCTAAAAGTGCCGTATCATATGCAAAACAGTAACAGACTCAACTGCTATCTCCGTTCAATTCATTTGATTCTAATAGCTCTAAGCCTCGGCCCATTACACTCGCGTTCATCTCCCTGACCACACCATCCATTTAAAAATTGAACAGCCAGGGAGACTTAATGTAAGCTTGACTCAGTCCCACTTTCACTGTGAACTAAGCATTCACCTCGTTCACCACTCTGACCCATGCTCTGCTGCCAACATAGAAACTCTGAACCGCTTTCAACATATTTCTGCCTACTTTATACAAGCGCCACATCCTTCACCGCACCTCCCTCTCGACCCTATCGTAGGCAACTTCAAGATTCATAAAGGCCCACAGCACATCCTCTCCTTATGCAAAGTATTTCTCACATACTTGACTCACTGCTCAAATCTGCCCGGCAAACCCTTTCCCGCTTCTAAAGCCCCATTCGGCCATCGCACCATCCGTAGGGTCCGTAATCCTCTTTATTAGCGCTCCCCCGTGCAACTTACCGACAACACAACAAACAATACAACAGGACCAACAAACGCTCCTCGTTAGTCCTACTGTATTGCGGTGTAATGTTTGTGTTCTTACTAGGCTCCCGGTGTCAGACATATTGTACGGTTTCGTTGTGTACTTGCTCTTGACCGGCTCTATCTGTTAGTTCTATTGTATTGTTGTGTTGTGTTCTTGCTCTTGCCAGGCAATTGCTGATGATCAATTGTACTTCTGTGTTGTGTTCTTGCTCTTGCCAGGCTCTCAGTGACAGTCCTATTGCATTGTTGTGTTGTGTTCTTGCTCTTGACAGGCTCTCGGTGACAGTCCTATTGTATTGTTGTGTTGTGCTGGTTCTCTTACAAGGCACTCGGTGTTAGTCCTATTGTATTGTTGCGTTGTGTTGGTGCTCCTACAAGGCATTTGGTGTTTGTCTTATTGTATGCCTGCGTTGTGTCCTGGTACTCGGTTTTAGTGTTGTTAATTCATATTATTGCTGGTCTTTGCTGAGGCGTCTGATACATTCAGTTTGGTCAGTGAATGACACAGAGTACATGTTACCAGTTCTTGATAACTCTAATTTCTTTATTATAAATAATAAATTTTACTATGTACTTTCATGATCATTGCTCGCCTACTCTATTTGTGCTGTCGACATCAAACAGCTGCCAAGAAAAGCTAGCTGGAACCTATATACCAACGCAACGAACCTATCGCACAGCATGCTCGGATCATCAACCAGCTGCTGAGTAAAGCTAGCTGGAACCTAAATACCAACGCAACGAACCTATTAAACAACATTGATTTGATGTATTGCCTAATGAAATGGACCCTCAGAATACAGAGGAAGTTATTGTGATTGGTGACTTCAATGTCACCACCTTCAAATCAAAACAGCGAAAAGGGAGAATTCAACTGAAAATACTCGGCAAAGTAGACATGAAAATAGACGAGGTCAAAGGCATAATCAAAAAGGAAAAGATACATTCTTCCAAACGAATTATATTACAAGTCGGAGCTAGAGACGTGACGCAGACGGAATCGACATGGAAAAGGTATGAAACCATGCTAACCAATGTCAAAAGCTCAAACGCGAACATTTATGTCACTGCCATCCTGCCCCATCCGAACCAAAGTAGATACAAGTTAAGTAAGATGATTTTATTTAACAATCGCCTAGCAACATTTTGCGAAGCTCAGAAAATCCCATTCTCTGATCATTGGGATACGATGATCGGTCCAAAGTACTGTAACCTCAACAGAATCACCAGCAAGGCTCGCATAAACACATGCGGACTCAATACCCTCGAAAACATCCTTAAAAACATCGGCGCAGGTCTTGCCACCGAAAAAAAAGTAAAAAACCCACTCGATATCCAACCCACAACTCCGCCAGCTGTGCCCGACGGAATGACTCAACGGCCACCCCCCGTGCCAATACTAGATGCACAACCATTACAGGAGCCCATCAAAACATTACCGCAGATCCTCGCAAAAAAATTCCTGTCATCAATCCAGTCCGAGTTAGAGGGAGAAGTCGCTGCTTCGCTAGTACAACCCGCGTAAACGTAAACGAAAGTCTGGGCTCCAACACATGGCCTCAAAGTAGAATCAGTATAAGTCAAGAAAATCATGGTAATGTAACCAACGGTACTCTCAAATGTAACTATGTAAACGCTAGAAGTCTCCGCGACAAGATCGAATAATTAGGTATCTTTGCAATGAATGAAAGTATCGACATAATAGCAATCACGGAATCGTGGAAGAAATTGAGCACAAGGCATTATTTAGGCGAATTCACTCTCCCCTGTTACTTATTATTTCACATAGATAGACAAGGCCGACAGGGCGATGAAGTGCTGTTTCCTGTGAAAAACAGTCTAAAAATACTAAAAGTCACTATTACAAACAGCAGACACGACATAGTATCAATCAAAGTAGTCGGTAAGCATATAATATGGCAAATCACACTCGTCTATCGTCCCTCAAAAAGCAAGGTTGCAGATAATATCGATTTTTACAACACCCTCGTCGATGTCGTCACAACATCAGCACTGACATTGATTGGGAAACAAACGAATGCACTGCCGCCGGCCAACGTCTGATTGATTTTGCAGACGATAAGTTCATGACCCAAATGGTGAAATCACCTACAAGAGGAAGCAAAGTTCTTGATTTCCTATTTAGTGCAAGCGACTCTCATGTCACGAACGTCGAAGTGGGAGAACCACTCGGAACTAGCGACCACAACTGTATCCGTTTTTTGATAGAACTTGAGTTGAAAACGTCAGCAAACTGTGAAAAAGTCCCCAACTTTTGATTAGCTAACTTTGATGGTCTAAGAGAGTTAATGGCGTCAGCAAATATAATCCTCGGACAAGATGTCAACTAATCTCTTAACAATTTGACTGCACTTTAAAATATTGAATATGAGCATATCCCGCGCAGAAACAGGCGAACAGCAGTCAATCAGCTTAAGTACTGGAAAGGAGAACTGCAGCGCCTTCAGTCACAAAATAAAGCAAAGCACTCGATAAAACAGAAACATCCACATGACGACGGAGCAAAAAATGAATCCAACATCAGCAGAAGAGATCTAAAGAGGGCCCAGAAACGTAAGAAGAAAGATTACGAAAATGAAATTGCCGCCACTGCCAAAACTAATCCGAAAAATATTTTTAGTTATGGTTCGAGCGAAAAAAATCAAGATCTGTAATTGGTCCTCTCAAGAACGATGTTGGTGAGCTAGAAACGGACGACAACAAAATTAGTGCCTTACTTAATTAATAGTTTTGTTCTGTATTTACGTTAGAGAATCAGGATATTCCTAATCCTGAGGATATCATTGCGGAAAGACGAATTGGACCCCTCAGCACAGTGAACTTTTCCCCCGCCTAAGTTAATAAATATGTAGATAAGTTGAGAGTCACAAAATCTCCAAGTCCAGACCAACTTCCTCCCAGAATTCTGAAAGATACTAAACACGAAATTGCCGAATATATATATCAAACATTTTCACCCAATCTCTCACAAATGGCACGTGCCCTTCTAAATGGAAAAAGGCCAGTGTTACCCCAATTTTTTAAAAAAGGGGACAAAAAGTGTCCCGGAAATCCCCGTCCAATTAGTCTTACCTCAGTCATTGGCAAATTGATGAAAGTTTGATAACGGATAAAATTACAGAATTCATAAAATCAAACAAATTGATTGGATGATTCTCAGCATGGTTTTAGACACAACCGTTCTTATCCTACGAACATGCTACTTTTTTCAAGAATATAATCGAAATCCACGACACAAAATCTCCAATCGATATCATTTACCTTGACTTTCAAAAAGCCTTTGATGAAGTCCCCCACAAGTGTCTAATTAGTAAATTGCACAGCATCGGTATTCGAGGCGAGCTTAACAACTGGATAAAATGCTGACATACGGACAGACGGCAGCGAGTTGTACTTAACGGCGCTCCCTCCTCCTGGAGTAATGTTACAAGCGGCGAGCCTCAAGGATCCGTGCTAGGTCTAGTTCTCTTTACTATATTCATTGACGATCTCGATAGCAACGTACTCTTAAGCATTGGCAAGTTTGCAGACGATACTAACATGGGAGGAAAAGTGCAAACCGTATCAGAGTGTCAGCAGATCCAACTAGACTTGAACAAAATTGTTGGTTGGTCAGAAAAGTGGCAAATTAAATTTAATGTAGACGAATGCAAAGTTATGCACGTAGGTCCTTTTAACCTCAAGCACGAATATTCAATGTCCTGAAAGAAACTCATTCCTGTCACAGAAGAGAGAGATTTGGGAGTCATCATCGGTAACGACTTTAAAAGTAGCAAGCAATGTAATGATGCTGCCAAGAAAGGCAGCAAAATGCTAGGTATGAGATCCCGCACTATCTCGTACAAAAATCCACACAGTATAATCAAGGTATACAATGCATTTGTTAGACCGCAGCTCAAGTATTCCGTTCAATTCTGGTCTCCATATATTAGAAAATATTAGAGAAGGTGCAACGTAGAGCTACCAAACTCATCCCTTCGCTGCGGAATATATTGTACGAAGACAGGCTACGTGAACACAATCTTTATTCGCTAGAGAAACGTTGTGTCAGAGGTGACATGATCGAAGTGTGGAAAATTATGAAGGGTAAGGAAAAAGTCGACCGAGCGAACCTTTTCACTCTAGATACGAACGGAGTGACTCGGAACAATGGATTCAAAAGAATGGACAAACATCCAGCGGAGGTGATAAACAACAAAACATTCGAAACGTTCTAGTCTCGGCTCGATAAGTTCTACATAAATCGCCGATAAATAGCTAAGCCGTTCCCTTTCTTGATGTTTTTAAAACAGAAAATGCGCAAGAAGCTCTTTTAGACGTTCTACTTCAGAACTAATCCTCTTGCTACTTATTTCGGGCCAATAAGCCTGTTGTTGTGTTTCGACACTTGTAAAACCTTGTAAACATACTCGGATCATCAACCAGCTGCTGAGAAAAGCTGCTGGAACCTAAATACCAGCGCAACGAACCTATCGAACAACATGCCCGTATCCTCAACCAGCTGCTGGGTAAAGCTAGCTGGAACCTAAATACCAACGCAAAGAACCTATCAAACAACATGCCCGGATCATCAACCAAAGTCCAAACCAAGTAACAATTCAGCATCACTTGGTTACTGTGTTCCAACCGGCTGGAGGTAATGGGCAAATTAAAACATCTACATACTTTCCAGAGCATTTTATCCAGAACCTTTTAGCAGAAACTGGACAAAGAAATTAAATAATGTATCTAGATACTATCGTGTCCAACACCGCCTATCCACCGAACTCTTGGCTCGTAAATTACCCCTCAACAAAGGCGCTCTTAATTAAAAATGACCAAATAGAAACGGGTAGGAATTTTCATCGGCATGTTCGCGTCGGTGGCTGAACTAGCGAGTCTATCAATTTGGATAGAAGAGTCTGAGGATGACGTGGGCGGGGCTCCGGCAACCGGACTGGATAGACGGCACCATGGATTGAGAGCGTCATTGATAGACGGCGCTATGGATAAAGAGGGCATAGATAGTGGGAGACAAGAATAGTGGGTGCTATAGATAGACGGCTCTATGGGTAAGAGCGTCATTGGTTGAGAACACCGCCATGGATATACGAAGATGTGGGTAAAGGGAGACATGGATAGAAGGTGTCATGGACAGAGAGATTCATTGATAGAAGGCAACATTAGTAGATAGGGGAAAGGATGGAGGACACCTGGATAGGATTTTATTCAAATAGTATTAGGATAGAGAGTGTTATAGAAAGACCGCCCGATAGATAGAGGGAAACATAGCTAGAGGGCGTCATGAATACAGAGCGTCAGGGATAGACAGTGCTATAAGAAAGAAAGAAAGAAAAAACGTTTATTCACGAGATGCCTCGTGGTATTCTGCTATGGATACAAATTATTTCTTAATACTGAAATATATATTCAATTAGAGGTACAATTGTATCGAGCAATGTCATTGGTTCCAAACTTGTTAGCTCTACGGAACAAATGAGTACGTTCGGGTCTGTCACAATTTTAGAATACGGCATGTTGTTATTGTTTACAATAAATTTGAACTCACTAAATTTAAAATTACGTACAATGACCAGTTCAGACCATCGTTTCAGCAAACAATATTTAACCATGAGAAGTTCATCAGAACTTGTAAATGAGTAATTGAGACGAGGTATGAACGGTAGGGACACATCTTGCTTTCCTAACTGGACAGAAGAGCACGACTCTATCCGAAACATGTCACGACGAATGAGCCATCAGAGTGAGCTTAAGATGCTGAACGAGTATGCACTATTTCCTGATGACACAGAGTGTTGCGATATGACATTGAAATTCTTGTATAATAATTGGTGTGAAATCTAGTTCAGAAAGTTAGAGAAATAAATGGACGGACGCATGGATAGAGAGCGCCACGGATAGAGGCGCAATGGATAGGGAAGGCCATTGACTGACATCGCTACGAATAGATTGAGGATGGATAGAGACGTCATTTATAAAAAGCGTTAGTGCTCGACGGCGCAATGGATAGTGGGAGGTATGCAAAGGAGGATACATGGATAGAGGGTGGCATGGATAGAGGGCGCTATAAATAAAGGCTGCCATGTGTAGGTGATGCAATGGATAGAGGGCATCGTGGATAGAAAAAAAAAGGAATAGAGCACAACATGAAAGCCAAGTAGGTGGCGTGGTTGAACGGTGCTAGGGATAGAGATAAATATGGATGGAGGACGTCAAGGATAGAGGGCACCTCCATGGATACACGGCGCAATGAATAGAGAGCGTCATGGATGAGGATGCCACGGATAGAGGACACTATGGAAAGAGGGCACCATGGATTGAGGTCATCATGGATAGAGAGCGTTATGGATGTAGGGCAACATATATAAAGGGCGTCATAGATGGAGGGCGTCATGGATGAGGATGCCACGGATAGAGGACACTATAGATAGAGGGCACCATGGATAGAGGTCGTCATGGATAGAGAGCGTTATGGATGGAGATCAACATATATAGAGGGCGTCATAGATGGAGGGCGTCATGGATAGAAGGTGTCATGGATGGAGGGCGTTAGAGATGAAGGGCGTCAAGGAAAGAGAGCGTCATGGATATAGGGCGTCACGAATGGGCGGCGTCACGGATAGAGAGTTTCATGGATGGAGGGCGTCACGGATTGAGGATGAAATGGATGGAGGGCGTCATAGATGGGGGGTGTCATGGATGGGGGCGTCATGGATAGAGGGCGTCATGGAAGGAGGATGTTCGGATGGAGAGCGTCATGGATGGAGGGCGTCACGGAAAGAGGGCGTTATGGATGTAGGGCGTCATAGATGGAGCGTGTCATGAATGGGGGCGTCATGGATAGAGGGCGTCATGGATGGAGGATGTTTGGATGGAGAGCGTAATGGATGGAGGGCGTCACGGATAGAGGGCGTTATGGATGGAGGGCGTCATAGATGGAGGGTGTCATGGTTGGTGGGCATCATGGATGGAAGGCGTCATGGATGAACCACGTCTTGGATGGAGGGCAACATGGTTGGAGGGCGTCATGGATGGAGGGCAACATGGTTGGAGGGCGTCATAGATGGAAGGCGTCATGGATGGAAGGCGTCATGGATGGAAGGCGTCTTGGATGAAGGGCGTCATGGATTAGGGGCATCATAGGTGGACCGCGTCTCGGATAGAGATCGTCATTGATGGAGGGTGTCATTAATGAAGTGTGTCATGGATGGAAGGCGGCATAGATGGTGGGCGTCATGTATGGAGGGCGGCATGGATACAGGGTGTCATGTTTGGGGGCTTCATGAATGGAGGGCGTCATGAATGGAAGGGGTCGAGGATGGAGGGTGCTGCGGATAAAGAGTGTATAGGATAGAGGAAGAATAGAAAAGATGATTCGCGCACAGGTGATGACGAAATTGACTGGAAACAATTTAAAGATAGAACAAAATACCATTGCTCGTGCCTGATGAATGAGAAGCGCCGTCAAGGATCAGCGACGAATTCAATGCTTGTTTCAATCGCTCCAACTCATCATTACAGTAACTTTGTTGATTGCACGAGCGAAAACTCTGTTGTTATGCAATTAGATCATGGCGTAGAAAAGGTTATATTAGTTTCGTCATGTTGATTATTTTTTCGCAAATTCTGAGACAATTGGATGACTGGAGTATTAAAAAATAATGATAATGTTTAGTAGGCATGGAACGGGCTGAGGAATTCATACCAGAATTACTTCAAAATAGGATTTGTAGTATAGTCCATCATTCATGGGCTGTTGGCCGCTAAAAGATCCAACAGAGGTTGTTGCCACCTTCCGCGGCAATTGTGCTTCCTCCGTTTGTTGCTTAAAAGGGGGATAGATTTGTCGGTCAGTGTTTTTCAAGACGGTTTTAAAGGTGTCGACGTTATTACTATGAACCACTTCATGTGGTAAATGGCTCAAAGTTGTTGGTATTCTGGTTAGAAAGAAGTTTCGGCAGATGAAGTTCTAAACGGTTTCAGCTGCAGTGTTTCTCCAATATTTATTTTCCCCTGGTTAAATCCTCCATCAAAGAGATCTTCGGGTTCAGCTTTTTTAAAACCATTTAGGTATTTGTGTACAGGTTCAGATTAGATGACCTCTAAGTCATTTTCTTTCAATTGACATCAGCTTAAGTTCACTGAGACGTGCAGGCATGTCTTATTTTTTAGTTAGTTCCGGAATAATTTTTGTTGCGCGGAGCTTAAAACGTTTTTTCTTGTTGATATCTCCTCTGCGGTGAGGGGACCTAAAGTGTACTGAAAAATTCATATGCGGACTGATATGTGACGTATAAGAGAGAAGCACGAAGCCCTTGAACTTTATGTACAATGGCTATACATAAAGCCATTAAGTTTATTCGATTTCTTAAAGCTAGAATATGTTGGCTTCTCCATTTGAGATCGTTCGTCATCAAGCAGTCGGACTTTCCTTTGTGTGTTTCAAAGTCGATTTATGTGCATTTTTCAATATTGAAGTTCATTAATCACTTGCATGCCCAAACTTCTAGTTTAATTAGATCCCTTTGAACAGATATGCGATCTTTCTGGCCGTTTGCTTCGAAGCAGAGTTTGGTGTCGTTGGCGAAATTAGAAATCATGCTGTTGAGGCCCATGACTAGACAATTCCTGTAGGTCAGGAAAGAAAGGGGTCCAAGAACTCTTCCCTGCGGCACTCCAGATGAAACTGCAGCCCACAGACCTCTTCCTTGGTTTGTACAGACCCGTTGTGTGCGGTCCGTGAGCCAGTCGCGGAGCCCCCGTGAACCTTTACTTTTTCATTAAGCATTTATGGGGCATCTAATAAACAAAATCAAGATAGATGAGACCGGTAGCTTTGTTTTCATCGTATATTTCGGTGACTTTATTTGAAAAAATAACAAAGAAAATTGTGAGATGCCCTAATTTACTTCTGGATCCACGTTAGGAATTCTTTGTTCGATTATTTATATCGAGGTGACATGTTATTTTTCATTTTAAAAAGCGTTTCCAAGGTCTCACCACCACAAAAGTGAGACTGATTGGTCTGTAACTACTGGCTCTTCCCTTCTTGAATTGCTGTAAGGTTTGCCCTCTTCCAATCAACTGAATTGTTTCCAGTACTCGTAGGTTTGTTAAATGTCTCTATCGTTGACTGCTAATGATTTAGGAGAGTTTTTGCAATGTTCTTGTAGTGCAGATCATCGTGTAATGTTGATTTGCTAATGTATAGTTTGTTGATTCTCTCCTGTACTGCATTGATACAGAAATTATTATTTTCCGACGGTTGCAGCTTTTCATACACTTATATTTATGGGTCATTGTCGTATTTTCATTTGAGAGTACGAATGCTCTCACTAATAACCTGTCTCGCATTCAACGATTGTTCAATAACGAGTAATGTATCTAACGTCGTTGTAAGGGGGGGAAAAAAATTTGAAGTTCTAAAAAGATTTGTCAAACTTGTTAGGAAAACCAGTTCGGTTAATGTCCTGCTTTTGACAAAAAAAACATTTATGTTTCTAGAATGAGTTTTCTACACGACGACGCAAATAGACATATTTTCCCCACTTTTTGCTGGCAGGAGTAACTCGCTATTTGCATTTATACAACCTAATATAATTATATGCATCCATCCTCATTTTATTCAATATCGTAATATGTCAACTTCTTATCTGCAGCTTCTGCTGCTCTAAAGATAGTTCTAATCAATTCCGAAGATTCCCTTACAAAAGCTCAACAGCGACGTAGAGTATTGGATAAAATACTCTATCCAGATGAGGCTTGCACCTTATTTTCTCAAGTTGATCTCCTCAAAATGGGAGAATACAAGTAAAAACGTGTCAGGGTACAGTCTCGTGCCCAGCTCAGAGCGTCGACAGTTAGCGCAAGTAACCTTACCTCGCGGGCATGAGCAAGTTGATAAATGCTTCACTCTGCTCTATCATTTACGGTCATTCAGGTGGTTGATTTAACCTGCAGAAGGCTTGGGTTGACGCTAACGTGTCTGGAGTCCTCCTGAATGATGGGAGTTGGGCCATAATCAGGCGGGCCTAGCAAGATCAAGGGGGGGCACCTACAGCTGCATAGATACATTTCCTCATTACTTTGTCCGATTGATGGGGAAAAGATTCCGACAAAATACTCTTTAAATGTATTTAGCTACTTTTTTTTGCCCAAACCTGAATAGGGGGCAACCAGAGACAAATAATGGTTGGATTATGGTCGGAAGACCGCCGGATATTTTGATTCCGTCTGGGATGCGTGTTGCAATGTGACTGGGTATTGCTAAGGATGCCACGGTGGTCACGGTGCTTGTGACTATCAGCCAGGTAGCGATGACTGGCAAAAGGGGTTGCTTGTTTTGCAATGTGACTGGGTATTGCTAAGGATGCCACGGTGGTCACGGTGCTCGTGACTATCAGCCAGGTAGCGATGACTGGCAAAAGGGGCTGCTCGTCTTGCAATGTGACTGGGTATTGCTAAGGATGCCACGGTGGTCACGATGCTTGTGACTATCAGCCAGGTAGCGATGGCTGGCAAAAGGGGCTGCTTTTACCTAAATTCTCCTTAGTTGCAGCTGAAGAGGTAAATGGTTTTCAGGGAACGGCTTTGGAATAATATTGCCTATGGAGCACCCACGAAAAATCCCGCAATCAAGAAATCGCCGTTATTTAAGGTGAAAAAACTCGTGCATTTGTACACCGAACATTTCTAAAAAATTGGAAAGCGAATATAAAAAAATCTGATAAAGGCACTACACGCTGAGACTAATAATTATATTGGAGCAAAAAACATGGAGCCCGGTATAAAAAGGTTATTGGGGGACGCTTTTAGGGTCGTTGTTTGCAGCGTTAACATTGCCGTTAGCGGGAAAATGTGGCAGATATTACTCCGTTGAATTTAGCACGAACAAACGCCCCCAAGCTGAACGATAATCCAGCCATTCCTTGAATATCAGCTTGGGTTGGCAAGGCAGCATAGTCGAAGGGAGCAAAGAATATAATTTTCGAGAAAACAGATCTCATAACCGTTATGATGTTGGAGTTGTGGAGCAATGCACACGCTTTGGTTCTAATTTTTGAGGGAACTCATCTCAGAACCGCTATGATGTTGGAGTTGTGGAACAATGCACACGCTCTGGTTCTAATTTTTGAGGGAACTGATCTCAGAACCGCTATGATGTTGGAGTTGTGGAGCAATGCACACGCTCTGGTTCTAATTTTTGAGAGAACTGATTTCGGAACCGCTATGATGTTGGAGTTGTGGAGCAATGCACACGCTCTGGTTTTATTTTACTAAACCCCTCATTGCATAGGGTTTTCTGCCACTTTATTAATTTGATTCTATGCATATAAATTGTTTACAAATATATTGTAGCATAGATTTCTTACAGTGACCTCTTCAATTACCTAGTTCTTCTTTTGTTGTCAAGGATATTTTCACACTGAAGAAGATATCCTGTGCATACTGATTCCTAAATTGCGCAGCGGGTTTTCCATATCTTCTTGTCAATGTAAGATCTCGAAGCGTTCACAGTGAATGGAGAGATCTGGAACTATCTTGAGTAGGTAATTATTGAATGCTTTTAATCTTGTCAACCGAAACCAATATTCTAATGATGTCGGACATAGAAATTCGAGTTCTGAAAAATGCACAAGATCAACATCTGTAATACTGAAACTGGACATTGTGAAGCACGTTTTGAAACATGCAGTAAGGTCCAGTACATGTAATACTGAAACCGCACCGAGTAATACGATTTCCAAAATATGTACATGATCTAACATGATGTATGTTTTCCTGTTACCGTACATAGCATTTTGGTTTATGAAACTGGCACAAAGTCCATTATAGGTACTTTCATACCTGGCACAGTATATTTCATTTTGAAACTTGTATAACATCCAACATAAGTCCTACTGATACCGGGCATAAACTTAGCTTTTTGAATCTTGCACATGAACCAATCTTTGTATTATTCCGACGTCGGGCATATAACTTCGCGTTTTGGAACTTAAACAAGATCCAACATATGTACTAATGATACCGGGCATAGAACTTCGCGTTTTGGAACTTGCACACAATCCGATAAATGTTCCATGGATACCGGGCACTGTTTCGCTTTATGACCCTTGCACAAGATCCCACACATGGCGCTTGTACTTATATCGGACTTAGTAATACGCTTTTTGAAACGTGCACGTGATCAAAATGTGTACTACACGAACCGTATTTAGTGATACGATCATTGAATGATCATAAGATTAACATACGTACCACTGATCCCGAACATCGTAACGCGCATTTTGAAACTTGCACAGAATCAACATATTTCCTGCTGGTACCGGGCATTCCCTTGATTTACATATAT
>SDVV010003100.1:0-13775 GCA_016164225.1 Gammarus roeselii | reverse complement strand
CTTCCCCCGCCGGGCCGGGGGGGGGGGGGGGGGCAGCCAGGCTACCCGGGGATCACCTACAGTGGGAGTTCCTATGATCAAAAATCTAAAGAAACGGTCCTTACCAAGAACGCCTCAACGCCCTGGATCCAGAAATCGCATTCATCCCAGCAGCAGGCCGCTTTCTTGGAAACCAGGCTCAAGACCAAGCTGGGGCAGCCCGAACGATGGTGCCCCACGAGCATTGTCTTCCAGTCCTGGTCTCTAGCGGGAACTACCATACTTAGCTAAGTTCCCCATTGCCTATTTTTTGTTTCGTACTTTGTACAAGTTCAATCCATGAGGAAAATTAACTGCCTTCTCATTCATTCCCTTCCTATTTTCTTGTTGCCAAATTGAAAATCTTGTATCTGAGATTGAAAAGCCATTGTAGCTGCGGCTCAACCTTGAAAATAATTCGATACTAATATATGTATGCAAAATGGTACCATGCAATTGTAAGTACCTCATAAAACTAGTAACCAGAAAACTAGTGACTTGAAAGCTGACTAAGATACCCAAAAATTGGTGACCTTAACTCGAAATATGAATGCATATGTGAATCAATGCATACATTTATTTGGTCGTATACTTAGTTTGTGGGGAACATGTGTCAGCGTGTAGCTGAGTACATATGTATGTGCCCGCATATGTATGAATATCTATGGGTATGTATGGGTAAATGTGTATGTATGAGTATGTTCGTGTATATGTGTCTGTACGTATGTTTTTATGTATGTTTGTATGTATATGTGCGTGTGCGTATGTACATATGTATATGCATACATATGTGCTCGTATATGTATGGGCATGCATGAAAGTGGGTAAGCGTGTACACTTACATGCCCATACATATACGGGCACATATGTGTGCATATACATATGTACATACGCACACGCACATATACATACAAACATACATAAAAACATTTATGTATATGCAGGTATGTTTGTATTAGTATGTGTGTGTAGGTATGTAGGTGCACATGTATAAGCAGGTATGTTTGTATCAGTATGTGTGTGTAGGTATGTGTATGTGGATATGCATGTGTATGTGCATAAGCATATAGAGGTCCCCAATTGACCCTACATTCATCCTAATAACACTATACACATAACATGCTTATATCAAGCATTATTGTTACTAAGCAATCACCTCTCTTGATCTGAGTGTTTGTATTTTTCTGATGTTACAACACAACACATCTAGCTAGTACATATAGGATGATCTCATCCGTAATAGCAGTGCAACAATTATTTATTCAATGCATATATACGTAACCAATAATGCACAAAAAAGTAATTGAATATACGTCATCAAAATAAATAACCAAATCTGAGATTATTCATGAGACTCTGTCGGCACCATCATGTCAGAGGATAAACAGTTTCTAGAAGCAAAAAAATTGTGAGTCTGACACGCTTACCCACTTTCCCATTTTGAGTTTCTCCTATTTTGTGTCACCCCAATTGTGCTTTGTAAAGGACACATTTTTTGAACTATCGCGGTAGCACAGTCAGCTGTGCCACCAGTCCCTGATGGAAATTTCAACCAGTGATCCGTTAGGAAGTGCTCCGACAGAGGAGTGAAATTGTTAGGTAAGCTTGTAGGTGTCCTTAATTGACACTACATTATTCTAATAACACTAAACGAATTATACGTGCATCACAAGCACCATAACTATTAAGCAATCGCATCTTTTGATCGCATTGTTGCATCTCGCTGTAGGGTAGTTACAAACTGCTTACAACCATAATGGCAGTGCAAAAAATATTTATTTTGGCTAAATAAATATGTATACCACGCACTAAAAGCCATGGAACATGCATCAGAAGGAATAAAAGATTCAGAAAAATATTTTTACAAAAATCTTTCAACAAGCTGAGCGGGGTTTTCCTAGACTCTTCTGAGAGTCGGACAAAATCCTAGTTCTCGTGACAGTAGTATTATATCCCGGCATAAACATACAGGAAGTGAAACCGTGGCCACAGAGGCAAAGAAAGACACAGCCGAAGCTATATTGATTAAATCCAAACCTATAGATAGACTGTAGCTAGGCTAGACAGCCTGGGCCAGTGCAACTTAGGCTTACCTTGGATACTGCTCCACAGAAGACAGGTGAGAATAACAGTGTTCAATATGTCCTATCCCCAGTGTAGAGCAGACTAATAAATACAGTTGCAGATTTCTGCAGTAAGACACTATTGTAAATACCTGGATGCAAGATTTCAACTGAGCAAAAGAATGAAGCTAGCTATGGGGGATTCCTCTGCCAAATGCCATACCAAGATTGTCAATTATGCTAATATGATTGCAATCTTTAGATCTGAGTAGCACCATACCTTGATCCATGCCTATTTATAGATATATATAGCTATATACTGCCTATATAGTGTAAATAACATTTTTTAAATATTGATATCTCTCTTCTAATTATTATCATTCCAGAATGCATATCTGGGACATGCACATAATATCAAGGCCAGTAAGATTCATGCATTATGGAGCTTTAGACTTCCATTTTTTATTCCTGGTAGCTACACCCTTAGTGGTATGCTATTTCTCTTGTGATATCTAAAATTGTTTTATAACATGCACCCAATCTGTCTGCCTGTATGAGGCAGGCAGAATGGTATGTGATTATCTCCCATGTGATACACACTTAGTCAATTATTTTATGTGCAGCCTTTCAGCCCGCTGCCTTTCAGCCCGCTGCCTTTCAGCCTGCTGCACGTGAACATCTTCAGGCGTGAAGAAAACTGAATCCTCGTCAAGTCATAAAAAATCCAAAAAGGGGGTCCCTCCAAGGATAACGACGACACCAAGATTTTCTTGCCGGCTTTCCTATCTCTCTTCTTTTCCCCTTTTATATTACCTTGGATATCTTCATTCAGTTAAGTTGGGATCAATACCAAAGATTTTACTTACTCGCCCTCGTCTTATTGTCCTTGTGTCTGTTTTTTGGTGCTTGCACATAATACTCAACCTCATTTGTAAGAAAAGGATAGCATAACTTGGAGTCAGATTGTGCCTTGAAAGTGAAAGCACAGGTTCACTTGAATCATTATCGCTCACAGAAGTTCATTCACTATTAACTTTTTGAGTAAAAAAAGGCTAAATTAGACTTCATTATTAAAAATATATAACTTCACCCAAGCTGGTGACCTGCACCAATAACAGATCAAGGTCGACAGACAAGCAGACTGGGTGTAAGTAGTGAAATTGCATGAGGGAAATAACATAGACTCTAGAGGACTTAAGGTAGAAAAGCAGCCATAGATTAAATATTTCTTTTCATTTTGTCATTGACATCGACTTCTGCAGAGTAAGGTGTTAATTTTAATAATTAACTCGGCAACTATTCAAATTTGTTTTGTGTTTATATAAAAATTGACTTACTTGTGTATGAAACAAACTGGCACACAGGAAACATATGTAACATCGCAAGTCTGTGATTTTTATAAAAAAATTGTACCAACTTGGTGTCAGCAGATTCAAAGCCACTGCACAAGTGACCTGCTGGTGAATTCACAACACACACCAAAGCAAATTAGATACCAATTTAAATTCCCAATTTTTGTGACAACCTTGGTGTTAAAAGCTCGTGCTCAACAACAAGTGGTGCAACCTCGCCTCAGTGAAAAGAACTTTGAGGAATTGCAACCTCACAGCACACATATGAATTAAATTTATCTCAATCTCTCAACAAAAACAATCTGCATTCCACACCTTGGTACACATTCCACATTGACAAGTCTTTGCAATTAGAAATAATAATTTCCAGTCGGTCACCAGAATCACAACTTGGAAACCAAATCGCCGACCAAGCCCACACAATCAACATGTCAAAGGACGGGAACTCTGACAACAACCTTATTGTAGGAAATCCATCAACTTCAAACAGCATAACTGCAAACAAGGACTTTAATGTCACACCTTACATGCCTGAAACATCAGGTTTCTGGTTTTACTTGCTTGAAGCCGACTTCACAGCACATGCCATCACAGATGACCAAACCAAAGTCCGGTTGACACTTCAGGACATAGTCATGAATGGAGGAGATGACCGCTACGATAAAATTAAAATCAAAATTACTTCTTTAAACACACTACCGGAATCAGCTCGCATAAGACAAATTCTGGACAAAGAACGACGAGGAACCCGCACAATGGCACAGTTGCTGGCCCATCTTCGACACCTACTTGGTAGTGACTCGGAATCCGTTGCACACCACAACAGCCCATTCTTGAAAGAAATGCTCATGAGGAAAATACCTACCAACATACAATATGCCCTTTTTTTCTTTAACAATCAGACAACCCTATCTGACATAGTGGAGGTAACAGACAAAATACTAACTCAATACCCAGAGTCAAACATTCCAGTAAACAACATCAGTAGTGTTCAGTCAACATCCACACCACAGCCACAACACAGCACACCCATGCACAGCTACACCACTCTAACTATCAATGCTCTGACCTCACGAATGTCAGAGATGGATTTCAAAAGTAGAGCACTCTCACAGGAAATATACCATCATCTGAACAGAATTGACCACGTGGAGAGAACAATCCACAATCTGGAGGACAAAATTAATAATGAACAACAATAATTCTTGATCAGACTGCAAAAATTGGAACAACGACTACATTACAACAACCATGGAAACAAAGGAAGAAGCAGTTCCCACCGACGTGAACCTTCTGCAGAAAACAGAATGCGTTGCCATTTCCACAGGCGCTTTGGCACAAATGCTCGCAGATGCACAACACCATGTGACATGAGCAACATTTTCAACAACCAGGAGGGAAACTGAGATCCCGTGATGATAACACGAGCACCGTCACGGCAATAACCCTCAAGAAGACTCGTCTTCTAACCATAATTGACAGAAAAAAGCAAGTTCACCTTCTTAATAGACACAGGTGCTGCCGTCTCTGTCATTCCAACTCAAGCAACCGACCTCAGAAATGAGGAAGTTAGCAACCTTCGCGCTGCCAATGGTTCCCGCATACCCATCTATGGTGAGCGGCTGATGACCCTCAATATTGGCCTGCGAAAGGATATAACTTGGCCATTCATCATAGCCCAGGTCGACCAACCAATTATCGGTGCTGACTTGCTTGCCCACCACAAGCTTGTAGTAGACCTACATAACAGGCGGCTCATGGATACCTCCACGAGCCTGACTGCCTCCGCAGGTCTGGCTTTAGCCGGTGCAACACTCAACACCCTAAGAGACGACCCAGACTGCTATAGAAAACTATTAGAGAAACACAAAACCATCAAAATGCCTAACACTGCATTGACCAAACCTAAGCATGTTGTGAGACACATCGTCACAACAACGGGACAACCAGTATTCGTGCGCTCTAGGCGACTTAATTCTAAAGTCGCAGACTCGGCAAAAGAAGCCATAAAAGGAATGCTACAGGATGGGATCATCCGACCCAGTGAAAGCCCTTGGGCCTCACCATTTCATGCGGTACCCAAGAAGGTTGGCTGGAGATTGTGCGGAGACTACAGGAGGGTTAATTTCCCAACAGTACGCAATAGCTACCCCCCAAAACACTTGCAAGACTTTTCAGCACAACTGGCAGGAAAAACCATCTTCTCAAAGGTTGACCTTGCCAGTGCCTACTTCCAAATCACCATGGACGAGGAAAGCATACCCAAAACGGCTATCACCACCCCTTTTGGATCTTTTGAGTTCATTCGCATGACCTATGGCCTCAGCGGTGCAGCGCAAACCTTACAACGGCATATGCCGGCATATGGCGCGATCAAACCGTGAATGCAGCTACATTATACCGTCATATGCCGGCATATGGCGGTAACAAACCGTGATAAAATGCACGAAAACTCGATCGATACTATATAATTCCTGGTTAGAAAAGGTTAGGATAGGTTAAGATGATTAGTTCTTTTCACCTAACATGACGTGAAGCTGGTCCACATTAAATATCTTGTAACAATAACAAGGGATTTTGTTCTAATGGAAAAAACGTATGTCAGAGGTTAAGTGCCTCAGATGTTAACCGATCCTGTATATGCATTCAAAATGTGTGTGTGTGTGTGTGTCTACATTGTATCGGTAACTATCCCTGTATACGATGTCATTATATCGTGGCCGGTCCTGCATATGCGTACAAAGCTTGTATGTGTATACCTGGTGTGTGGCATTAGAAGAAAAAGTGTGTAAAATAGAGCCGTGTGGAATGGATTTGATATGAACATCGCACAAAATAATGACTAAATATCATACATGTCCATCAAACTTGAATGAAAGATATATAATTATTGGTCAAGTTAATTAGAATGACTAGATCTTTGAACCTAACATCGCGTATAACTGATCCATAATAATAATGTAACAAAGTGAAGTGCATTAGTTCTTTTGGATCCTACCTGATGAGTCTCATCCGAACAGGTAACAGAGATATCGATGAATTCTGGAATCTAAACATCTGGAAAATAATATTTGCTGGATAAAATTGGAGAAAATGTATTCAACTGCTTTGCATATGATATTTATACAGCCCTAGTGGATAGATTCATGCATAACCATCAAACTTGATTTAAATACATAACTTTTGAATGGACTAGTTTAAGATGCCTAGGTAATTATGTATTTGGCAGTGTATGGTAACACTTTTTGCATTAATCGATATTGATCTATTTTGTCGTACATCGATGTACATTTCGCTAATAATGTACCTTAGACATGGTTTATATCCTAGATCTTGTGGATTGCGGACCTTACAACGCAGATCTGTATGAAAAATTGTTAGAATGAATATATTCAAAATTTGATATAATAGACGAAAATGGTAGGAGCAGCACATCCATCATTACAAAAAAAAATCATATGTTAACAGTAAAACCGTGCATAAATCTTGCTAACGCTTTAACACTCGTAACACTCACTGACGTATGGGGTAAGCTTACACAAACGTTTTGAACTCGAAAGTCCACAAGCGAGCGATGACCTAACATTACTCTAAACTGGTCGATATTACTGGACTTGTAACAAGCGAAATGAAAAAAATATATATGTGGGCACACCATCTGCAGAAGATTGATAAAACTAAAGAGTCAAGTGGATAGATTTGATAAGGATGAAGGTTAAATCAATGAATAAAATAGCTAACATAAGTATGGAAACGGGGGACAAATATGTACAATCCTTGGTAATATTAGATTAGGATGGGTTAGGTTTACGGCCATCATCACAAACCTACAATGAAAAATGCTACAGTGGATCTGGTGTATGGTCGAAAAAGTCTAATATTCTAAATGGGAACGAATCTCATAACAAAGCCTGAATTGATCAATAACTTCAAAGTGTACAACTGCCGACGGACCACAACATTTATATAAGTAAGACATGCGGGAATAAGCATCCAGTAAAGACCTGCGATTGGACAACATTATTGAGATGTACATTAAATTATTGAAGAAATTTTAACACTAACACTACACAAAATCCGTTAGATTAGTTCTCCAATACAACATGGAACCGGACCCAAATCCAGTGTCAAGACGTAAGAACTACCAATTTTTGAATCATTACATCCAATTAAGCGTATTTTATATCCAACATTCCATGAAATTAGGCGAAAAATGTAAAACAAGATCTATAAAAATAGCTAAATAAGATTCTCTACTCTACTCTAAGCAACAACGATTAATTATTTTATACGCTGTATCTTACCACACCCAGATGCTAAATCCTATTCAATCATGGCAAGGTGTATGGTCAATCAATACACGATGTCGATGAACACTCCCGATCTTATGAAATAGAAATAATCCAGCACTCAAACTCCTAAGGTGGTCTAGTTCATGAAAACCATATACTAACATAACAACCATACTGGAAATATCTGACCTTAGTTCATGAGAATAATGTTATTTTTACTAGGATACCATTCAAATCAATACTAAATTCCCAGACCTAACTGATGCTATGTCTCTAACAGGACAAAATCAATGCCCACTGTGTGATAAAAAATGAATTCTACAATGCTTTACTAGGTCACTTCTCAGCAATCTACCACTGATATATAACAAATTTAGAGGTAACACCC
Source organism: Gammarus roeselii (assembly GCA_016164225.1). Taxonomy (NCBI): domain Eukaryota; kingdom Metazoa; phylum Arthropoda; class Malacostraca; order Amphipoda; family Gammaridae; genus Gammarus; species Gammarus roeselii. The sequence goes on along the minus strand of SDVV010003100.1, from coordinate 5,662 downwards.
TGTCATGATACGATGCCACAGACGTACCATGCATCTGTTAACCCATCGTTTCTGAACAGCCTCAAACAAAGACACATCCTGGACCTAACCAAAATCTAGACACATGTACAGTGGTCATGAATGAGTCTCAGTGAGTGTGTGTCCACAAAAAGCTAGGCTTCTGTTCACAAACAATCCAAGTACAAAACTACAACGATGAGCAGCTTGTTGCAAAACCTCACTAACAAACCCATGGAACATAAGATCGAAGTCTACAAGAACGTACATAATTCACGTTGAACATTTATGAACTCCAAAATGACAATCAAAGAGTGTAAACCACCTCTACAGTAGGACACCTCCATCCAGTAAATCTTCTTCTGAACGTTACACTATACATTTGCTAGGGATCAATGACGAAAATTCCCCAAAGATGCAGTACGGACTTACACCTCTCAAACATACATTCATATGATTATCGTGGAAAAAAAACACTACAATAACATATAAACAATAGCAAAATAAGATGCTCTACTCTGCTATAATTCACATTAAAAAGTGTAATATATTATGGTATCCATCCTAGTAAACCGGTCTAATTACACAAACAAGCATAAGCAGAACGAGCTTTTGCCTAGGGGACTCACTAACTCCTCCTAAATATTGAAGAATGATCCTACAATAAACATACAATACCCTAACAGCAAGACAAAGTTTGTAACAAATCGACTGTTCTATATCCATAATAACCACTTCAAATATTGTATTTGGATGAAAGAAGATATATAAAACACAAAAAAATGAACAACATGTGATTAAATTAAACCGGAAATAATGTTCTATATTGTAGAAACAAACGTAATATATACCGATATTGTATTGAATACCCAAAACCCTGCATCGAAGATGGAAATTCAACAGAGAACATACAAAACTGAAAGACCTATACTAAATCTCTCGAGTTATAACAAAGCAGGAAGATTAAATTCTCTAGCATACCCAAAACATACATTAGAAACGTGACGAACAAGAAAAAAGTAGCATGTAACCAAACAAATAACTAATGTGAATAAGATACCTAAACATGCGGGCAACATAACTGAAACCTATAGTAAATGATGTGGAATACTTCTACACGAATACGGTACAGTACATACAAAATCTGATGAAATAAGACTCAACTTCTGTCCAAAACAGGGTTAAATTAACATCTCTTTAACTAAAGTAACCACGGTTTAATCGTGACGAAATTTCATATATGCATATAAAAATACCAAAATGATGCAGTAATGTACCAATCATGCCTGAAATAACTTGCTACATGGATGATGCACGCCTAAAATACCCTAAAATGCCTAAAACTGTATGAGTTAACTGATCGAAATTCCAAAAACAACACAAATTCAATATAAATCAATCAATCATTACTAAGTATACATAACATAATATTTTAACTTACAGTAAATCCATATCGTTCAGGTATTTTCGCTATTTGAACACCGATAGATTCTCGTAACGAAGATACAGCATCCAAAAAAATAAATATACATTAACCCGCAAACAACCGGGCAAATAATCCTTACTATTTCTATAGATATTATATATATATGAAATAAATAGATGGGAAACACAGAACCTTGCCTGCAATCCTACCTTCAGGCTGGGACAAACAGGGCCGTTCGCATACTTAGGCTGAAAATTGAGTTATATGACATGCTTCCACACTAATCCTATGAAAGAATATGTAGTGATATATGAACAAAACATACAAAAAATATCTCAGCCCCCCACCGCTACGAACCCACCAATCAAGCATCGATTGAGTCAATTATACTCTCAAGCGTTTCTTCTCTAGGAATAATTCAGTCATCCTGTGAATATTGTATCGATTTTCCTTCATCGGTTAGCCCACAAAGAAAAACGAATGAATGGGTTTTTGCAGGAGTAAGTAAAGCTTAGCACAAGGGTACTGATTAATACAATCGGATAAAAATAACAATAAACTTATTGAATTTAAGCTATGTGTAAAATTGATCAACAGCGAGCAACGTAGAAAATGATATCGAGGTTGAAAATTCATCATGAAGGTGTCCGGAAAGTGAGGCTTTTTAATATATAATAATACATATAAATTATTATCAATAAAAAATTCCTCTAAATGTATATTTATCAATACCCAAAAAAACATTCCGAGGACACAGCATTGAACATGCAATATGAAAGCAACGAAGTTGCAATATCCCCCAAGCATTGAAATCCTAATACCCTTATGTAAATATATAACCCGTTAACATGTATAAGCTTTCCGATCACTGACCCCCGCCCTACCCTACGCCCCCCACCCCTCCGTTTCTGCGTGAACCCCCGTACGCCCGGTTGAGTCAATTTACACGAGTTGCACCCTACCCCGCCCGTCAAAATGACTCTAGCAATCGGTTTTTGCGCCACTTTATACTACTATTGTCAGATGCTTCAAAAATAGCAAAGCTGTTGGAAATTACGACATACCGAGTGAAGTGCTCAAGAATGCTTCCCACAGACCGACTGCAGGGCTTGCTCTCTTCCTTTCTGGCTACAATCATGTCAAGGAGCTACCAAGAGAGATAATGCATGTAACTGTGATTCCTCTTCTGAAATGTAAAACGAAGAACCTTTCTGCTATAATTAATTATCGCCCCATTGTCATTGCCACTACAAGAAGACTATCAGCATTAACACGGAACTGGCAACATAAAACTAAATTTTCCAGCTTGCTCAGAGCATCAACACCATCCGTCTGTCAACACGACTCTGTTTCATTGCTGTTAGTGAAAGATACAATGAGATTCGTTATCACTACTTTTGTATTTCCGCAAAGCGTGTAATTTAACGTCATGCATAAAGACAGGGATCTCCTCGCACAGCGTCGCTTTTAATACGCCCTGCCTGGATCACACATGCATGTATGGCAGAGACCCTCTAACTCACACCCACACATAACCAGACAACTTTTGCCTCCCAACGTATCAGGCAGATAACCAAACAATTACGTCATAAAAACATAAAGTCTGATCGCAATGCTATGCGTCGTCAGGATGGACCGCCTATTCATATGCAATGCACCAAAAAAAGATGTGAGTGGCTGCGTATTAGAAAAAACAAGAAAACCACTAGGTTCCCAGCAAGACGAAAATACTGGAGCTAGCGGACAAGGAAATGCTCATCATAGCAGCCCAAAGCAACACCCAAACATTAACGACGTTGGCCAAAGAGGTTGGGTCAAACAACAGCCTCGATTACACGACACGCGCTTCAAAAACCGCGTCTAACAGGTTCCTCTCGCGGCCTCAACGGGAGGTCACCCGCGTTACAGTGACCAGTACAGGCCTACCTGTGATGGCAGATGCCTTCTTGGTGACGCCAACGTGAGTCCATCTGTAGCGGTACATAGCCATCACCACTGCAGTGCTGTACAGTCACACTATGGAGAATCTCCTACTTTGCCCTTGCAAACCAAAGTTCCCACTGGTGAGAGAGCTGCCAACACCGAGTCAATAGAGGAAACACTATCTCATAAAACATTCAACCAAAATGAATTGAATAAGTGTCACCTCTTAAATTTACAAGGCCCTCATAACACCAGCCAATATGGCAAAATAAAGTTGATCCAAGATATTCTATCTGATAGTGATTCACTCTTCATTGGCTTAACTGAGACACACCTAAATGAAAATGTTAAATCAGCTGAGCTCTATATTGAAAATTACACTTTTTTCATAAGTGACCGCACAAATAGGAAATGTGGTGGTGTTGGAGTCTATGTGAAAGAGTGTCTTGGAAGCTGCGAAGAGTTAAAATTTTCCAATGATTACTGCGAGTGTCTTGCTGTTAAAGTTGAAAAGCTGAAAACCATAATAATTATAGTGTATAGACCACCAAACTGCGAGTTTGTACATTTTGAAGATGCGCTCGGAATCTTACAGACGTACTTGTCGAACATTGATCAGACTGAATTTAAAATCTTCCTCTGTGGTGACTTCAATTTTCCATTCATCAAATGAATAAATAATGATCAAACGGTGGCACCTGGAAGCTATATCATTGGCAAAGGTAACACCAAAGCTGAAACAAATCAAGCTGAAACACTGTTCAAATTAGTAGATAGATATTTTCTTACCTAAATAATTGAAAAGCCAACACGAAATAACAATATCTTGGATCTAGTGTTTTTCAACTCAGTTAAGTATATATAAAACATTAAAATAACTAAAATTGCACAATCGGATCATAATGTGATTGAAATAAATCTAGATGCTGATCTACTGAGAAGAAACACAGTAAATACCATCTTCTCCGTGAACATGACTTTCCGGCAACTGAACTTCTTTAGTGCAGATATAAATTGGGTAAATATACACAAATCTCTGTCCAATATTGATTGGAAACAATTCATTGATCAGGCAAACAGTGTGGAGGAAGCAAAGAATAACTTTGATGATATACCGTTGCAGGTTTGTGTACAACATGTGCCAATAAAAATAAAAATTCCCAAAAGAAGCAAGTATTATTCAGAAAGGAAATTGCTCATGAAAAAGCGAGCAATAAAACAGAACAAACTTTCTAACGAAGTGAACCCTTATAGACGCATAAAACAAGAAGAAGCCATCATCTTGATTGAAAAGCGGATAAAAGGTTCACATGATCAAGAGAGAAGAGAAAATGAAAAGAAAGCTATTGAAAAAAATTACAAAACATTCTAAATTTTTCTTTGTTTATGCAGCCAAATTTTCAACCTCTAAAACTAGAATTGGCCCATTAATTGATGAATCCGGTCACTGGCAGATGAAAACAAAGCGATGAGCGAGTTGTTAAGTGAGAATTACAGACGGGTATTTAGTATCCCAATGCTTACTCATACAAATCCTGAAATTGCCTCTGAATTTTCATTGACTAATCTTGACATTGACATCTCTGAAATTACAAAAGCTATTGATGACATAGGTAGCAATAGTGCATCCAGACCAGACGACATCCCAGCTGTTCTATTGAAACAATGCAAACAGGTACTGTCAAGCCCCCTACAAATGTTGTGCCAGAATTCTTTGGCTACTTCTGATATCCCACAGACCATGAAACATGCCGTCATCTTCCCGCTAGCAAAAGGAGGTAGCCTCACAAGCCCATCGAATTACAGACCAATTTATTTGACATCACATGTAGTCAAAATCTTTGAAAGAGTAATGAAAGAACGAATAGTGAATTTTATTGAAAAAAATTAATGATTCAACTCCAAGCAACATAGTTTAAGAAGTAAGAGGAGCACATTGACCGAGCTGCTGGACCATTATGACGAAATAATAAATGCATTGTGTGATGGATCAAATGTGGATGTGATTTATCTTGATTTTGCCAAGGCCTTTGACAAAGTAGATCATAGTATACTGCTATCAAAACTATATAACACTGGTATCCAGGGGAATGTTTACAAATGGATCAAACCTTTCTGAAGGGCAGAACTCAAAGTGTGGTAGTGAATGGAGAAACCTCTGCGCCAGTGGAAGTCCTTAGTGGGGTTTCACAAGGCACTGTGCTTGGACCTCTGTTTTTCTTAATATTGGCGAATGATCTGGGCCAAAGCTGTCCACATACATCAGTCTCTTGCTTTGCAGATGATACCAGAGTACTAGGCATTGTCAATGACTTG
>SDVV010003099.1:0-21836 GCA_016164225.1 Gammarus roeselii | reverse complement strand
TTTATTAGTTCGTGGATATGGAGGAAAATAGTCTTGACATGACCCTCGAGTCTCGTTAGACGATCGTCAATTGTGCTTGGTTCTGCGGCGAGGACTTCTGCTTTCTGTTCAGAGAGGCCGGTCGCTTGGCTCAGCAGGTTTAGTATTTCCTGGACGTTCTTGGTCAACTCGTCGATGCGGCCGTCTCTCCGGTCGTCGTCCTCCGAGGTGGTGCTGGTCATCTTGGCGAGGCTTATGTTCTTGGCAGATGGAGTCTTGGTCTCCGGTGTTCTGGAGGAGATGCTGGTCCCTCCCGAATGGGGTTTCTTCCGACTCCCCATCGGCCCCCTGGTTCGCGCCAGGGGCCAGGGAGTTAACTTTAGAGGCTTCTTGACCGGCTTTACCGAGTTTACTTTAATTTAGATTAATATAGATAATGCAAGCAAACGTGCGGTTTAAGGTCCCAGCACAAACTAGGGACCAGCCTGTACAATATAGGGGGTTCTCTGAAAAGATCAGTAAAACGTGGTAAAGGGGAGAGTGTAAATTTCCCTCTGAACAGTTTACGCAGTTTGCAGATTGGCCACAGTTGGGGCTATGTGCGTCCTCACCGCAGCGGAAGCATGTACCTATTCGGTTCTTTAACCGGCAGGCGTCAATTCCATGATCAAACTTTTGACAGTGATGCAGCGTCGGGGGCTAGGAATGTATTCTGGGACCGCACAGTCTCCAGGCGATGTGAACATCGGGAGGCAGAGCACAGGGGGTTAAAAGTGAGGATGTAGACACCAGTGTACACTTCAATTCCGTTTCGCCGTCGTTCCACTCAGTATATTTTGGTGCCTTGCTGATTCGCGAGTTCAGTAAAATATTTTGTCGGAGTGGTTTGGTCTGTTTCTATAATAAATGGTTCCTTGTATCGTGTTGAGAGTAGGGTGTTCATCCACTTTTACATGTATATTTTTTAGTTTTAGGTTCTGAATATTCCTACTTTGCTCCTCGTCTTTCACCTCCATCAGGATGGAACCGATCTTATGCTCACTGATAAAGTTTCGGGGGTATCCTCAGTGCAGCGCAGAGTCGTCGGTAGCTTGTATAGTATTCGTATCGGCCAGGCTTTCTTGCGAGATTGCCTTGGCGGTGAGAACCTCAGTAGAGTGTTACTTTTGGAAGAGGTATTCAAATATTTTCTGGTTTTCAGCGTACAGGTCATGAGGCCGTAAGCGATCGCGGCGGCTTCTCCCGAGAGCAGCATGTTCTGCACCTACGTCACAATCATGTGTCTTGTTATCAAAGTCCACCCTACCAGAAGTGGGGGATTAGATTAGAGTGACAAGGCTTTCCAGCGCACTGGAGACATCGTCCTTCTGGTGCCGAATGTCAAAACAGCAGCAACAGTGCTACATCAAGTTAGTTTTTGTTTCTTATCTTTTTATGTATGAGTTAGGTTTACTACTGCGTAAAGTCAAAGTCCTCTACGCGTCGAACGTCTATGGTATGTACGGGTGCCATAGGAGGTACAGGAACTCTTAAGGTGCTGAGTTCACATGGTCCCAGCACTCCCCGGATGACAGTAAGGAGGAATAACACACTTCCTACCCTGCTTCAGAGCCGCAAGGATCCGCAGTAGTCCTTAAGATGCCGGGCTACGCGCTCCAACACCTGCTGAGGGGGAACATGAAGAAGAGACAAAAACGGGGATCCTATGCATGAGATCTACACTAGGTGTAGGAAATTTTAAGCATGAGAACAGCAGAAATGGGAAAAAGATGGAATAGTCATAGAATAAGGTTGCATGAAAGAAAGAGCACAACTTGGTTATTATTTGCGACCCTAAAGGAGAGTGGTGGGGAGGCTGTTGGATGTGCGGGTGTTGAGATGGGAGGGTGGAGGAGTGTCGGACCATCTGCTGGTGGAAGGTAGATTAAGAGTGGAGCAGAAGTGGAAGGGCAACAAACGAGTGGCCAGGAGGGAGAGAGGTAGTGAAAGTGAGTGGACTGAATGTGAAAAGTAGAGCCGAGGAGTTCCAGCAGGCGTTGAAGGAAGAATATGACAACGTGAGAGGAGAGGACCTGAGAGGTGTGGAGGAAGAATGGGAGACGCTAAGGGATGCGTTGCTGAGATGAGCGAAGAAGGTGTGTGGTGCGCGCCGTGTGGGAGGGTGCAGAGGAAAGGATGCGAGTGGTAGAACGAGGAGGTCTAACTGGCGGTGGCACGGAAAAGAGGAGCGTTTGAGGAGTGGTTGCAGGTGAAGTCGGCGGTGGCTCACGAAAGCTACAAAGAGAGGAGAAACGAGGTGAAGCCAGGGTGGTGAGCAGAGCCAAAAGGAATGCTGATGCCAGGTGGAGCAGACGGTTGTGCCAGAATTTTGAGCAGAACAAAAAGATGTTTTGGAAAGAGGTGAAGAGGGTGAGACCGGAAAGGAGGAAGTGGTGAAAGATGAAAACGGCCAGTTGTTGTTGGAAAGTGGTGATGTACGGAAGAGGTGGGCCGAGTATTTTGATGAGTTGTTGAATGTCGAGGATGACAGAGAGGCTCACATTTTTGCTGTGGGTGGTGGTGCTCGGATGCCAGTTTTGGGAGAAAGACTGGTTGCGGACATTACCAGGGAAGAGGTGCAGGAGGCGGTGGACGTGATGAAAGCAGGGAAAGCCCCTGGTTTGTATGGAGTTGCGACCGAGTGCCTGAAGTAGGGTGGGGTAACGATTGTCGAATGGTTGGTGAGGTTACTGAACTTGTGTTTTGTGACAGGCGTGGTACAGAGTGAGTGGCGCAGTGCCTGCATTGTTCTGCTATATGAGGGCAAAGGAGATCAAAATGAATGCTGCGACTCGAGAGGTATCAGGTTGGTAAGTTGTACGGGAGAGTGCTGATCAAAAGGATTAGAGACTGTACGGACTGCCCAATTGGAGAGGAACAGTGTGGCTTTAGGAGTGGTAGGGGGAGTACCGATCAGATTTTTACAGTGAGACAGGTCTGTGAGAAGTACCTTGCCAAAGGAAAGGATGTGTTCTGGGCCTTCATGGATCAGGAGAAGGCATACGACAGGATTGACAGGAAAACGCTGTGAAGGGTGTTGCGTTTGTATGGAGTGGGCGGACATTTGTTGAAAGCCGTGCAGAGTTTCTATGCTGACAGCCGAGCATGTGTCAGAGTGGGGAGCGAGGTGAGTGATTGGTTCACAGTGAAAGTGGGACTGAGACAAGGCTGCGTGATGTCTCCCTGGCTGTTCAACCTCTATATGGATGGAGCGGTCAGGGAGGTGAACGCGAGTGTGCTGGGTCATGGGTTGGAACTGTTGGAAGCGAATGGGGGATTTGGCAGTTGAGCCAGTTGCTATTTGCTGATGATACATCCCTGGTTGCGGATTCGGAGGAGAAGCTATGTAGGCTAGTGTCTGAGTTTGGTAGAGTGTGTGAGAGGAGGAAGCTTCCAGTGAACGTCGGTAAGAGTAAAGTAATGAGATGCTCGAGGAATGTCGATGCGAGCAAAATTAGCGTCACCCTAAATGGAGAGCTCATGGAGGAAGTTCAGTGTTTTAAGTATCTGGGCTCCCATGTGAAGATAACTGAACTAGTGTAAACTGAAGTGAAGGCGAGTGAAGGAGGGATGTAAAGTGTTGGGTGCACTAAAGAGTGTGATGAGCTGTAGGACGTTGGGGATGGAAGCAAAGAGAGGGCTGTATGAGGGTGTTGTTGTCCCAACTGTGCTCTACGGAGCTGAGGCTTGGGGGGTGAGAGCAGAGGAGAGAAGAAGGTTGAATGTTTTCGAGATGAAATGTTTGAGGAGCATGGCTGGAGTAACGAAGAAAAACCGGATCATCAACGACGTGGTTCGAAACAGAACAGGGATGGTGAAGAAGTTGTAGAACTGAGTGGATTCGCGTGTTCTGAGATGGTTCGGGCACATGGAGAGGATGGATGAAGGGAGATTGGTGAAAAGAGTGATGAATGCGGAGGCGAGTGGTCGCAGGCCTAGAGGTAGACGTAAGTTTGGGTGGATGGATGGCCTGAAGCAGGCGTTGGGAAGGAGAGACATGAATGTGGAGGTGGCGAAAGAGCGTGCACTGAAGAGACTTGAGTGGAGAATGGTTGATTTTGACCCTGCTCTGAAGTGCTTTCCCGCGTCATGCCGCTGTCGGGATGGTCGTGGGTGGGGGGGCCCGGCCATTATGACGCGGCGGGGGTAAACCAGTGAAAACTGTCGGGCCCTGCTGCTGACGACGGTTCCTCGGACTGCACTCGGGACCCAGAGTGTAAGTTGAGGGGCTACCGGTCGGACCCTTTAGCACAAAAGGGCTAAGTTGTGTGAGTGTGAGCGTATGAGGGTGTGAGGTGTGCCTTGCCGTCGGCCACCCTCCTTTCTGTGGGATGCGGCCTAGTGTCTGTAACTGTAATGTAGCCAAATAAAATTTGTGAGTCAAAATATGGCTACATTGATATCAAAAATGATATATTTTGGTTTAAAAAAACTGCAATTTTCATCTTATTTTCTTTCATTATAGCACCTTATATGAAGCAATGAAAGTCATAAGACACATGAAAGGTTTTACGAAAGTTGGCAACGTAGGTTGCACCTGACAACTGGCCAGTAAGCAGCTTTCACTCGAGTCCTTCTTTCTTCTCTCTGATAGCCTCCTTGAAGCGCTCCTCCAGCAGCGACAGCTCCGAGATGAGGTCTGTGATGGCGTTCATGAATGCGTCGTGGGGTGTGTAGTTGGTGTCCGCGGTCTGGGAACAGTACACACAACAGGTCAGGTGCTTAGACATGAGATTAACATGATAGACTAGACATTGCCAAACACTGCATAACAATTATCTCCCATCATTGTCTGTAACTTGTAAAAGATGAATAAGATTTTTTTCAACAGCATTTACTAAGGATAATTTTGATATGTTGGAATTCCAAAAACAACATTTCTTCCAGCTGTTGAATTGTTCACACATACGAGAAGTTTGATACCAATGACCGTTTAGGCACAACCGCCTGCCCCACTTGGCATCAGTATTGTTCATGGCTCTCCTCCTCAACAACTGCTTCACCTCTTTTCTCTTCTCTCTTGATTATTATAGGCCACCACCAACCATGCTTGCAACCACTCCTCTTCTGCACCACCACCAGTTTGACCTCATCGTTCCACCACTCGCAGCTCTTCTTCCTACACCTGAACACACATTTTTCGCACTCTCTGAACGTGAACCATTCTTTTTTTAACATATTTTAGGCCTTGCTCTCTCACGTTGTCCTATTCCTCCATCAACGTTTGCTGGAACTCCTCAGCTCTGTTTTCCAGATTCCGCTCACTCACCTTCAATACCTCTTCCTAGAATGTTTCAGCAGGTGCAGGCGCTTATAGAAGGCCAACACCTCTGAGGAAGTTGATGCTGTTTCGCAGGCCTTTCCACAGATCACGCATTGACTAGCCTTGTAGCCGGTGCACTAGAATCTTGCCACTGTATCCACCGCGTGTCGTAGAAGGCGACTAAATGGGCACCCCATAGCCGGGAGTAGAATCATGCTACCGTAACCCCTGAGTGTTGTAAAAGGTGACTATAAAGGGCAGGGCGAAAGGGCTAGGAATACCTTTCTATGTAAAACCCTTCCTCAAAGACGGCTATTGTTAGGATCGCTGAATTTGCGTTAAAGTTGCTCTTGTTAGGGTCGCTGAATATGCGTGGCTGTAGTACGAATGATGTGAAGAGGAGGAGGATGGGTGAGATGTTTGTGAGGAGGAAGTTTGATGTGTAGGCGCTGAGTGAGGGAGTTTGGTGTGGTAAGTGGAGAAAGTCTGGTGTGGAGGAAGGTTGGGCACGAGAAGATGTGGTTTTGGTATTGAGTGATCGGCTGGCTAGTAGCGTTCCTGAGTGGAAGGAGGTGTCCTCAAAATTGATGTGGGTAAAAGTTGAGTTAGGCGTAGAAAGATGGATATTGTTGAAAGTCGAGGATGACAGAGAGGCTGACGTTGTTGCTGTGGGTGGTGGTGCTTGGATGCCAGTTTTGGGAGAGAAACTTGTGACGGACATTATCAGGGAAGAGGGGCAGGAGGCGGTGGAGGTAATGAAAGCAGGGGAAGACCCTGGTTTGGATGGCATTGCGGTCGAGTGCCTGCGAAAAGGTGGAGTAACTATTGTCGAATGGTTAGTGAGGTTACTGAACTTGTGTTTTGTGGCAGGCGTGGAACCGATTGAGTGACCCAGTGCCTGCATTGTTCCGCTATATAAGGGCAAAAAAGATAAAAATGAATGCTGCAACTCGAGAGGTATCAGTCTGTTGAGTGTGGTTGTGGTTGGTAAGTTGTACGGGAGAGTGCTGATCAAAAGGATTAGAGACAGTACGGACTGCGCGATTGGAGAGGAACAGTGTGGTTTTAGGAGTGGTAGGAGGTGCGCCGATCGGATTTTTGCAGTGAGACAGGTCTGTGAGAAGTACTTTGCAACGGGAAAGGACGTAATTTGGGCTTTCATGGATCTGGAGAAGGCATACGACAGGATTGATAAGGAAGCCCTGTGGAGGGTGTTGCGTTAGTATGGAGTGGGCTGACAGTTGAGCCAGTTGCTATTTGTGGATGATAGGGCCCTGGTTGCGGATTCAGAGGGGAAGCTATGTAGGCTAGTGTCTGAGTTTGGTAAAGTAATGAGATGCTCGAGGACTGTCGATGCAAGCAGAATTAGTGTCCTTCTATAGGGAGCGTTGTTAGAAGAAGTTCAGTGTTTCAAGTATCTGGCTTCCATGTGGAGAAAACTGAATTAGTGGAAACTGAGGTTAAGTCGCGAGTGAAGGAGGGGTGTAAAGTGTTGGGTGTACTGAAGAGCGTAATGAGCTGCATGACGTTGGGGATGGAAGCAAAGAGAGGGCTGTATGAGGGTGTCATTGTCTCAACTGTGCTGTACGAAGCTGAGACTTGGGGGGTGAGAGCAGAGGAGAGAAGAAGGTTGAATGTTTTCGAGATGAAATGTTTGAGGAGCATGGCTGGAGTGACACTGAGACAGGTTCACTAAAGAAGTGGTTCGCATGAGAACGGGGATGGTGGAGAAGTTAGAGGACAGAGTTGATTCGCGTGTTCTGAGATGGTTCGTATGGATGAAGGGAGATTGGTGAAAAGGTGTTGAAGTCAGAGGCGAGCTGATGTAGGCCTAGAGGGAGATAGAAGTTTGGTTGGATGAATGGTGTGAAGCAGGCGTTAGGAGGAAGAGACGAGAGTTCGGAGGTAGCAAGAGAGGGTACACTGGATAGGCATAAGTGGAGAATGATAGTGAAAGGATGAGTTTTGATGGTGTCCTGATGTGCTTTCCCGCCCTAGGCATATCGTTGAGAGACGGGATGATCGTGGGCGGCGGCGGTCATCATGATGCGACAAGGGTAAACCAGTCACGCTGTCGGGCCCTGCTGCCGACACTGACCTCGAACCACACTCATGGCCCGGAGAGTGTGTTGCGGGGTCCCCGGCCGGACCCTTTTGCGCAAAAGAGCCAAGGTGTGCGAGTGTGAGTGAATGAGAGTGTGAGGTGCGCCTTACCGTTGGCCACCCCCTTGCTGGGGGATTTCGGCCTAGTGTCTGTATCTGTACGCATCGACGTGATATTATGGTTGAGCCTGCCGGGTGCGATGGTCAGGGATGGTTAGGGCACAACGTTATGACGTGCTCGATCGTATAGGGCAAACTCTAGCATCGCAAGCAGAGATTGGAAGATACATTACCCTGTCTATGCTGGTATGACTGGAGGGCCGTGTGATGCCAGCACCTTAGCCGTGTCAGGCAGACCGACCCTGTCACCCCTGGGAAACCCTAACTTCTCCACGTCCACCTCAGGTGGCTGACTGTAAGAACACTAACTCAGTTCTTCCAGTGCATGAGCTGTGAAGTATGTCATAGATTTGTTATCTGTAGGACGAGGAATGGTCATGTAAAGAGTGTATTATGTAGGTGTTGGTTGGTTAAGGATGGGTTCAAAAGGTTGTTGCACGGATGTGTCAAGTCTACACATTCTTGTTAAAGAATCGAGTACGTCCTATATTGAGATGATGTTTGAGAGGGAGGACCATGGTTTCCACATGCAAGTGGGGAATGAGGTCGATCTGTGTACAGTCCGTTGCGATTCGCAAGGCCGTGTACTGTAGTCATGTAGGGAATTAATATATGTGGGTGCAATGTCTGAGGACCAGACCGTGTTTGTGTATGAGATGATGGGTCTGATGAATTGTTAGCATAATGTTGCAATCGATTCTGTAGGTAGTTGTGGTGAGTACCCAAGACACATTAAGTCTAGGTCTAGCTTATGTGTCAATGTTGTTTGCGTGAAGTTAGTACGTCATCCCAGTGTCATAAGTTACTCCAAAAATAGTTCTGGTGGGATTGTGGGTATGGGACTGTTGTTTAACGTGCTGTTAGGGTGGATGTGGTATTCACTCCTATCTCTGGTTTTAATAATGTAAGGGATGGCTTGCTTGCTGACACATTCATTTTGTTGTCCAGTAGCCAGACTTCAAAAGAGATCAGATATTGCTGGAGGTGTGCAAATGTGGTCTCGTGTTTGTGAAGCTATGTGATTATTGTGAGGTTGTCTGCGTGTGAGCTAGTGTAGGTGTTGGGTTCTGTAGGAATGGGCATGAAGGCATGAAGGCATTTCAAAGGAGGGGGAAATGAAGGAGCCCTGTGGGACACCATTGTAAAAATGACGAGCTCGAGATGACTTGTCATTGTAGACAGTGTGTGCGTGTCTGCCAGAGAGGAAATTAGTAATCCACTTCTTATTTTTTGGATGGAAGTGCATACCAGGGTGTGTTGGGCTGGCTTTTTGTTCAGGCCTTCATGGATGGTCTCGGCAAGGTTGTTGTGGAGTGTTGAGAGCGGGTTATTGGCATCAACTTTGTTTAGAACCAGTTTCTCCAAGATTTTCAAGTGGTTCAGGAGGAGAGAAATAGGTCTGTAAGAGGCTGGGTCTGCGGGAACTTTGTTGCGTTTTAGGAAGGGTATGATTTTTACTAGTTTCCAGGTGTTGGGTAATGTATAGTGTAGAATAGAAGAGGTAAAGATGTCTGTGAGAGTCATGATAGTGCTTAGACCTTGATGTTCAAGGTGAATGCATGATATAAAGTCTGGGTCCGATGCTGATGAGTCTTTGGTCTGGCTGATGACAGCTATGATCAGGGCTGATGTAACGGGAAAGGCAATATATAATTTACAAAACTCTTTGAGTACCCACCTGTTGTCTGGATTGTATGATAGGTAGCAGGTGTTTGCATAGTGTTTATTAAGTATACCTGCTTGTAGATGTTATGATGGTATGGTGAGGTGTGGGTGTTGGATGGCAGAATATCTTCTTGTGTATATTTGTAGTTCATGTTTTCTTTGTTGAGGCTGCTGATGAGCTTCCATAATTTTGACAGTGAGGTTCGGAAGTTTGCGTTTGCCAGCACGTCCCGCAATAGGTTTGTCTGTTGCTCACAGGCATCTGCATCTAATTCTGAATTAGGGGTTTGAATCTGTATGATTTGGTCGTTGGCTTGAGGGTGAATTACGAAGATGGTTTAGCTGCTGAATTTTGCGCCTACTGAGGTTGAGCCCTGGACAAGGAGCCGCCGGACGCACAGGAGAGGAGGGATGTCAGATGATGGTGCAGGGGGAAGGTGATATTGTTAAGGCATGTATTAATGTTGTGAATGTGGTGGCAGTTAATGTATTGCCACCCCTATGGTATATTTCTATTGTTTTGGACACCAGAGCATTGTTATACTTGGTGTGTCTATGGCCCACATCTGCACTGGATCGCTCCAACGTGACGCACGTAGGGGCGACCGCAGGTGGGACATGACTCACATGGGTATGCATTGAAACCAGGGTTGGGTTCTATGTCATCGGGTTGGAGAAGAAGAGGGGGGTAGGGACCCCTTCTTCTTTCCCACGTGGGAAAGGCACCTGCAGTCGCCCCTACGTGCGTCGCGTTGGCGTTTGTTTACTTCTCTCTAGGGAAAAAACTATGAGTGTGTTGTGGTTCTGATACCTCAAGGCCCATGCCACCACAGGTGGCTCAACGCTGGCGTTTGTTCACTTCTCCCTAGTGGAAACAAAAACAAAATAAGTGTTTTGTGACTCGGATGCTTCAAGACCAGATACAGGTTGCTCGATTTTATTTTCTTTGGGCTAAGTTCTCAAGCTACAAAATCAGCAAGGTTTCAACTTGTAGGAAAATAGTGCCAATTGGCATTGGGAAATGTTTTCTTCATGTCTAGGTTTCGATTTTGCATGTAAGCCTCCTATGTGCCTGTTGAATGTATCCATCCAAGGCGACTTGACTGTCTGACCACAAGTGTATAGCCTCAACATTGATTCTTTTTCAAAAGCCTCACAAACATTCCTTGAGCCTTACTCCAAGTAGTGCTGCAGTCAATTCCAACCTGGGTAAATGAAGTTTTTCCCTGTGCATTCTTCCCTTTGCCATCAGCAGTATAGCCTTACCTTCACTGAACCCCTACGTACCAACTGCACCATATACCACCGTGGAAGCATCTATAAATGTGTGTAAGATCATGACTTGAATATCTCTGCGTTGCATTTGATGGGTATCTCACCTCTACAGCCCCGCCAACAGGGCAATGCAGGCATTGGAGGCAGTATACCTCGGCGCGCCAGCAATCAAAAAGAACAATACGGCATAAAAAACTGCAGCAGGATGCTGGTCCGAATGAGTTTAATAAGTCGAAGAAAAAAAATACTGAAGTCAGTCAACAACTGCATACAACTGCCAGAAACATAATCAAAGACCCAAAATCAAATCTAATAGGTCTAACAAAACTCATACAACACCCTCCCAACTCTTCAGCCAAGTCCCTAAGCTACAAAGGGAATCGCACTGAACCAAATCAGCGGGCAGTCGGTTCTAAACCTGCACATAGCGAGAATAAAAGAATCTGCGTTTATAGTCCGTTTGACAGCAAGGAACCACCAGCTTGAAAGAATGACTATGTGTGCCAATACATGGTGCTCTCTCAAACAGAGCAGACAAACTTGAATCTACAGAATAAGGAAAAATCTTCCAACACTTCACTAGATCCGAATGCATCAGCCTCCCCCTTACAGAAAACAACCGCTAAGCTTTGAGCCGCTCACCAAAGTCCACACCACCCAGACAATCTATCTCCCTGGTCCACAGCCTCTGCACAGACTTCAACAGTCTCAGATCCCCCAAATATCCCACATTCCTCACACATGAGCAGTAGTCCAAAATGGTTCATATAAGAGTTGACACCAGGACACCAGAAAAACAGAACTCCTATTGACAGTAGAGCAAAACAGGCTGGTCGCAAGAGTGGAAGCTTTTCTCACAACACTCCTCACTCCTCACATGGAGATGAAATCGCAGCCTTGAGTCAACAAGCACTCCCAAGTCCCTGCAGGAATAGACAAGCACAAGAACACACATCTTTAATAACTCATGACTACTTCTCATTTTATTACAATGGCTTTAGGAAGGTTATCCCAACTTATCTTTGATTGACAGATTTTTTTATTAGGAATTTTGCTTTGATAATGATGTGGGGTCATTAACCTAAAAGGATCAAACCGTGCAGCTAAGGCCCTTGGGATGATTCTCTTTGGCAGCTTACCTGATTCTAACTCCTTGGGAGCCACCGGCAGGGAGTCCTATTTAAGTCTCATGAGAAGGAAAGTGGGTCTGGCGTAGGATTCACCTTCCTTTTGACAACTTTTGAACTGAGGATAATTTGTTGCCCATTCTATAAGGTTGAGCCAAGCATAACTCAAGATCTTTTTGGAAAAACTCTGAAATTCCTGTGGTTTCACTGCAATTGATGCAGTTACCATGAAATTTTCAACATTGATGTTCCCCTTGATCTTGTCTGTAATGTTCTTTCATTTATCATAATTTTCCAAATGGCAGTTGGTCAATTATGGCATTCAGAATGAACTGCCAGCAGGTTGCTTTAAAGAAGATTTTTACCTTTGCAGCCCCCCCAAGGGCTCAGCATACCTAGTCGTCAGGTGCATTGAGCCAGCAGAGGCCAGCACAGCCATGCGCGCCAGCACCTACAAAGACTACGCAGAACAAGAACGGGAAGATGCTGAAAGGGATGCGCACCATTGGCTTCCAGAGAACAAACAAAAAGCCACTAGTATGAAAACCCAAAGCACATCTGCAACCCCGCAGAAAACCATGCAAGCAAATACATACACATGTATAAAAAGAACAGAACAACATGACGAGTCACACCACAGACTTGCCAACACGACTGGGAAAGCAAGAACCTAGGACTTAAACAACCTACTCCCCATAAACTCAGGTAACCTTGCCTTGCAGGCAGAAATGGTAGCCGACTCTACAACAGCAGCAGGCAGCTCATTCCATTTCCTAATGCATCGAACATTAAAGAAAACTCCTTGCCACATCCACAGAGAAGCGGGGCATCAAGAGTGTGCTGATGTCCCTGCGTCCTACCATCCAGCAACCTTAGGAACAGAATGGACAAATCAAAACCCAATGTGTCACAACACAGAATTCTCCAATACTTCATGAGGTCACTACTTAGTAGCCTGCCCTTGATTGAGAACAAATTTTGAGCCATCAGCCTGTCAAGGTAGGACATCTCAGACAGACCATGCACCTGTTTGGTCCACCTCCTTTGAACAGACACAAGCAGCTTCACATCCTGGACATAACCAAGATTCCACACACAGGAGCAGTAATCAAGAATAGGCCTGACATGTGCCACAAAGAGTGTGACCATAAATTTGGGCTTCTATTAACTGTCGACCTAAGCAAATCACTACAAAGACCAGTAGCTCGTCTCACAACTTCTCTGGGCGCAGTATAAGCTTTTGAGAAGGGAGCTTGGAAGGCGGCATGAGGAGGTGTTGGCGTCCTTGCAGAGATTTAGTGGGCCTAATTTTGAGTACAGAAATTTTCAACGCCACAGCCAGTGTCTGTAAGAGCATAAATTAGCAGACAACTTCTCTGTTACTCCCATGATGTTTCACTCCTATATCAGAGGAAGAAAGAAGGGCTGTCCTTACGTTGGTCCTCTGAAGCTTCCATCTGGTGAGGTTGTTGCTGGTCAGAGAGACATGAGTCAGCTGTTTGTAGACTCTTTTTCGTCTGTTCATGTGGATGCTGATCCTGCCTTCCCTTCCCCACATCATTTTTTTCCTGAAAAATTTAATGAGATTTGTGTGACTAGACTGTTAGTCTCCCAGGTTCTGGGTGGTTTACTCATCTTCTGCCCCTGGACCTGATGGCATTCACCCTAGTGTTTTGAAGTCATGTTCTTGGCAGCTGTCATTGCCCTTGTCTCTGATTTTTGCAAAATCATTGGACCTGGGAGTTTTACCGGAGGCCTGGAAGGAATCTCGTGTTGTTCCTATATTCAAGTCTGGTTCAAGAAGTAACCCTCTCAATTACCGACCTGTGAGTCTCACTTCTGTTTGCTGTAAGGTGCTGGAGCGGGTTATTGTGTCCCAGTTGGTGTCTTTTCTGGAAGATTCTGGCATTTGGTATGAGGGTAAATTTGGTTTCAGGGTTGGAAGGAGCACTGAAGACCAAATTTTGCTTACTCATGGTGAGGTTGCTGATCGGGTGGGTGAAGGAATGGTTGTTGATGTGGTCTTTCTGTATATCTCTAAAGCGTTTGATGAGGTCAGTCACTTGGTTTTGTTGGACAAACTGAGATGTGTGGGTATTCCGGATGGACTGTTAGATTGGATTCATAATTTTCTGATAGGAAGGCGAATGTGTGTTTCTGTGGGGGAAGTTGTCAGTGACTTCCGAGAGGTGACAAGTGGTGTGCCCCAGGGTTCTGTGCTGGGTCCGCTCTTGTTTCTGCTATATGTCAATCATGTTGCAGCAGATGTAGCTTGCGAGTGGAAGGCCTTTGCTGACGACTTCAAACTTTATTTGAGTTTCCCCCGCGATGTGCAAGCAGTTTGCCCGGGTGTGTCTTCCTTGCAGAGGGATCTGAATTTGTTGCAGTCTGTGTCGTTGTCATGGAATCTCTCGTTGAACATTGACAAGTGTGTCTTTATGTGTTTTTACAGGGGCCGTCTTGAATTGGAGCAGATTGATGATAGAACTGCTTATTATTTGAATGGTGTGGTACTTGAGCTTGTCGATTCCTTCAGGGACTTGGGAGTGCTTGTTGACTCAAGGCTGCGGTTCCATCTCCATGTGAGGAGTGTTGTAAGAAAGGCTTCCACTCTGGCGACCAGTCTGCTCTGCTCTTCTGTCAATAGGAGTTCTGTTTTCATGGTCTCTTCATTTATTACTCATGTTAGACCCATCTTGGACTACTGCTCATGTGTTTGGAATGTGGGATATTTGGGGGATCTGAGACTGTTGGAGTCTGTGCAGAAGAGGTGAACCAAGGAGATTGATGGGCTGGGTGGAGTGGACTATGGTGAGCGGCTCAAAGCAATGCAGTTGTTTTCTGTGAGGGGGAGGTCGTTGCGTTCTGATTTTGTGAAGTGTTGGAAGATTTTTCATTGTTCTGTTGATTCAGGTTTGTCTGCTCTGTTTGAGAGAGCTCCGGATGTTGGCACACGTGGGCATCCTTTCAAGCTGGTGGTTCCTTGCTGTCAGACCGATTATAAACGGAGATTCTTTTATTCTCACTGTGTGCAGATTTGGAACCGGCTGCCCGCTGATGTGGTGCAGTGTGATTAACGTCGCGGCTCCAAGAGGGCCCTGACGGAGGAATTGGGGGCAGTGTTGTATGAGTTTTGCTAGACTCAATTTGATGTGATATTGTGGCTTTGTTTGTGTTGGCGACAGTTGTGTGCAGTTGTTGACTGTCTTCATTATTTTGTTTTCTTTGGACCTATTGAGGGCATTTTGACCAGCGTCCTGCAGCAGTGCTTGTACCGTGCTGTTCATTTTGATTGCTGGCGCGCTGAGGTGTACTGCCTCCCATGCCTGCATGCCCTGTTGGCGGGGCTGTTAGGGCTGTGGGGGGCTGCAAAGGTGAGATACATGGCCATGAAACTTAAGACCAACATACACATCAACTCCCAAATCACGATGAACATGGACAAACTTCAAACAAGCACCCCCATGAGTGTAATTAGTCTCTGCACGGGGACCAATCCAACCAGCAACACGTCTTCTGAAATGTAAAACAACACACATGCTAGGGTTCAATGACAAATTCCATGAAGATGCAGTCTGGAATATTTTGACAAAGTCTCCCTGCAAAGCAGACACACCACCAACAACATCATGACATTGGAAAGATAAATAAATTTTATTATCATCAGCAAATGCGCCAAACCTAGATACAAGGCCATCCAGTAAAAACTTGACATATATGAGAAAGAGGACTGGACCCATGACTGAACCCTGTGGAACCCCACTCAGAACATTCCTTGGCTCACTATCCACTCCATCGGCGCAGCACACATAATTCGAGAATGATGAAAACTACCAATCCACCTCAACACAACCCCAGAAACTCCAAGTGCCTGCAACTTCAGAAGCAGACTGGGATGGGAAACAACATCAAATGCCTTTGAAAAATCAAGCATTGCCATCTCCACCACCAAATCAGCATCAACAGACTGAACTACATCCGAATAGACCAACATCTAATCCTGTGTTGATCTAGCCTTCCTAAATCCAAACTGCCTGGAAGAAAGGAGCTGGTAAGACTCAAAATAGTCCACCAGTTCAGCAGCTACAATCCTTTATCAATTTGCAGCTAACAGAGGAAAGGCTAACTGGAGGCTAGTTGAGGGGATCACATCTAGATTTACTTTTAAAAAATTGAATCACCAATGAACTCTTCCATGTATCAGGGAGCACTCCACTCTGCAGAGAAAGGTTGAAGATTATAAAGAGAGGCTGTGTCAATTGCACAGCACACTCCTTAGGGTAGAGTCCATCCATGCCCATTGCTGAACTAACATTGAGCCCCGCCAGAACGTCCAAGACCCCATGAAATAAATGGAAAGGAGCAGGATTTGGAGGTATATCCTCTCTATTAACGTCAGAGAAGGCGGATGATAGGAGCTCAGCCATCTCCAGTTGATCGTAAACCAGCTGTCTACCTGCATTACGGTGGACTCAAGATGACCTTGAATCAACATGTCTATGGGGCTGTCAGGATTTTTGAGATTTGCAAGCCTACCATGAGGATTGCCTTTGCAATATCAGAAGAAGCAGCTACCAGCCCCAATCTGATTTGCATCAACATTTGAGGTACCTCTGGGACATGTTTGATGGTCCAGGATATGGCAAGATATCATTCAGGCTTACTGCATCAATGTGTGGTTTTGCAATATAATCAAAAACTACATGCAGAGGTGTTGTCAGAGATTTCTTTCTCACTTCATGGTTGGGAAGATGATGGCACACTTTCACTGGCTTCATGTTACATACCATTTCACCATCAAAGTGGTTCTGTAGTTCAAGTTCTGATGCAAATGCTTGAGATTGTTCCAATTGTAATTATCGGCAGTGCGGGATGAGCCACCTTCTGTGGCAATTTAGCCACATACTTACCCTCTGAGAAGCTGAAGCTACTGTTGAATTGTTTTACAGCTGCCTTATAATCTGGGTGCCTTCTACAGGCAATATACCAATTGCGTCTAACTTCTACAATAGGTTGACATCTCTTTCAGGCTCCTTGACTGCAACCTTGAGTGTGGTGATAACACCTTCCTGTGGCGTTATGAATTTTCTGTGTATGGGTCCAGACATATCAACAATCTCTGGGAGATTGCCACTCCTTCATCCCCTTTCTCAGGAATGATGAAACTATAATAATGTTACTGTGTGACCTCTAACCCAGTTAGTTTTTAGCATCGTGCCTCAACGCATAAATTTAGTCATTATTTTAATATACACTAAATCATATTTATGTTCTTCCAGAACCTTAATGCAGTTTACTCAAGAATAATTTCTAGTAACTACCTGATCATGTCCATCATACTGATTGTCCTAGCCTTCAATTGATACGTCCAAACAGTGAAAAATTTATCTAAACTTGTAGTCAGGGTCTCTTGATCTGGGAAGAATTGATTAATATTATGATGTTTCAGACATTGTGAATAAGATTTAAATGTATATAGATGTAAACCAGGAATTGTGAAACTTATAAATTTATGTCTCAGTGTGATTCTTAATGTTAGCCAGTAAGTTAACACCTCTGGGTGTGCTGGTTTAGGGTTCCAGAATTTAAACGTCCCCTGGGCTAGACATGAGATTCATGCTGGCTTTTGAGTGGGGAAGTGCTGCCCAAATTTCTGTGAAATTAATAGAACTAAGCCTTTATTCAAAATTTTGTTAGATTTCCTAAACAGGGTATGACTGCACTCTCCCTATAGTTGATCCTGGTTCCCATCTAACCTCAGTTCATTATTTTTTTCTAATTACATTTGTACCTACTTTTTCTTGATATCCAGCCACCCATGCACCTCTGTCAGTAACCTGTCAGTAACCTCAGTCAGTAACCTCAGCACCCTAACCTCAGTAACCTCAGCACCCTAACCTCAGTAACCACTGTTTCTGACTGTATCTTTATTAAATTGTTATTTTCCAAGTTCATCATATTACCTGCAGTATTAGTTAAAGCAAATGTTCACCAAATAAAGTCCAGTTCTGGCTTTTTTTTTTTGCCCCCATGTTACGTGAAGTCGGTTTTACTTAAGTGGAGAACAAGTTTGCCCACCCGCGTATGTAACCGTGCGACCTGTTACATTGGCATATCCAACGGGATTAAACTGACTTCAGAACTAAATACTAAATTAATTCAATTTTTATACCAAAATTCTAACTAAACTTCCATCATTTTCAAAACAGAATCTACTGATCACTAACTTTAGTTACTATGACTAA
This sequence comes from Gammarus roeselii, assembly GCA_016164225.1. Lineage (NCBI taxonomy): Eukaryota > Metazoa > Arthropoda > Malacostraca > Amphipoda > Gammaridae > Gammarus > Gammarus roeselii. The sequence goes on along the minus strand of SDVV010003099.1, from coordinate 4,020 downwards.
TAACTCTACGTCTTCCAAAATTAAATGAGGTGCATGGGGATGGTAAGCGCAGGCTTGGTGCGTCGTCTGGTGAAGGACGCATAGCTGGAGCTCGTTCTTCCACCAAGAGGAGCAACAGAGGCAGCTCAGCTGCTTACAGCTGACGCGCTGGTGCGGACGATGCTACCCGTCCAGTCTTTTCTGAGCATCCAGCTCTCAGGATTTTGGCAATCCAATTGTTTCTCGTCCAGCTCACCTCACCCTCTGTGCAGCAGGGCCTGGGTGCTGGGAGAATTCTTCTTACCAATTTTACCAATGTCAAAACTGAAGTGGACATCCTGTGCGAGGCATGTTTGCCCAAGTGGTATCCAAGACTCGACTTCACTGGAAAACTCCAGCAGGCTTCTCATCACCTAACCCTTCTTGCAAATCAAAGTACTGAAAACTTTAGATTACTTGCATTCAATTTGACAAAATCTTATAAAGAATGGTTTCAACTTTTTGAAAAAATTGGCCATAGCCCATATTGGTCTCAAAATTCTGATTCAGCATCTAGTTTGGTAAATTCATCCTCCAACCAAAAAAATGTATCAAAAGATTCTAGACTAAATTCTACTGACCCACCTACTGCATGATTAGTTAACCTCAATGTCCCAGAACCTAATCTGTCTCCTGCCAAACAATCAAATTCGACTTTAACACTTTCATCAGAAATGAGTCTGCTTGCCCTTGCTCCAGCAAGTCAAGGTCAATTCAATGCATTTCCTCCTGCCAAAGGAACCTATGCTTGCGGCAGACATCTGGCAGAAGGACCTGCAAGCCAGTGCTGAAAGCAGTATTTCTGATGACTGCAGCTCAATCTGTGGGTCACGTTCGAGACAACCCCTTCCACTGGTGCCCTGTCCTGATCGACAGCTAGGCCGCAGATTCATTCCACGCTGTTCAGGCTGTGGTGGACAGCACTTGGGCATGAGCTGCTGAAAGAGGACGAAAAGTTGCAATTGGTGCGGACGTCACAAAAACTTGGAAGAAAATTGTTGGAGGAAGTCTGGCGCATGTCTCATCTGTGGCAGCAAGGAACACAAGCTACGCCAGTGCCCTTGCTTTCTTTCTCTGAAAAAAAAACATTTTCCCTCCATGGTGCTTGGATTTTTGCAGTAATCACTTGAGCACTGATTTTGAAGGTCCTTATATGGAGTAGTGTATTCATAAAATATATTCATTGCAAGTGCGGAACCAGATCACTTTTTTTCCATTGCAAGTACAGAACCAGATCATTACTTCAAAATCACGTTTGCTTTCACAATATATATATATATATATATATTTAGGCAAATTAAAAATTGGGTGGTTACGTAATGTGACACATGTATTTATGTAAACGAAGCTCATTAAGCAATAATTTCCATTGAGCACAAAACTGGTGGGGAGGCATGTTACCGTGTGACCTCTAACCCAGTTAATTTTTTGCTTTGTTCATCAACGCGTAAATTACGTCATTATTTTAATATAATCTAAATCATATTAATGTTCTTCCAGAACCCTAATGCAGTTTACTTAAGAATAACATCTAGTAACTACCTGATCATGTCCATTGTACTGATTGTCCTAGCATAAAATTGATACGTCCAAAAAGTGAGAAATTTACCTAAACTTGTAGTCAGGGTCTCTTAATCTGTGAAGAATTGATTAATATTATGATGTTTCAGATATTGTGAATAAGATTTAAATGTTTATAGATGTAAACCAGGAATCGTGAAACTTATAAATGTATGTGTCTCGGTGTGATTCTCAATGTCAGTCAGTAAGTCAACCCCTCTGGGTGTGCTGGTTTAGGGTTCCAGCATTCAAACGTCCCCTGGGCTAGACATGAGATTCATGCTGGCTTTTGTGTGGGGGAGTGCTGCCCAAATTTCTGTAAAATTAATAGAACTAAGCCTTTATTTAAAATTTTGTTAGATTTCCTAAACAGGGTATTGCTGCACTCTCCCTATAGTTGATGCTGGTTCCCATCTATCTTCGGTTTATTACTTTTTTCTCATTAGCTACATCTGTACCTACTTTTTTTCTGATATCCATCCACCCATGCACCTCAGTCAGTAACTTCAGCACCCTAACCTCAGTGACCTACGTTTTTGACTAACTTTATTAAATTGTTATTTTCCAAGTTCATCATAATATCTACAGTATTAGCCAAAGCAAACATTCACCAAATAAAGTTCAGTTCTGGCTTTTTTTTTTCATGCCCCCATGTTACATGAAGTCCGTTTTACCTAAGTGGACAACAAGTTTGTCCCATCCGCATATGTAACCGCACCACCTGTTACAATAATAGTAGGCTACAACCTATCGGCCATGGCACATCTTCTGCCTGTTGACCTTTGAGCAGACTCACTAACTTTATTCATGTTGTCTTTTGGTTGAAGTATCAACCACTATCACATCCAAAGATGCTCTCATGTGCTGGCACTTCAATTAGACAGTAGTGATGTTATATTGTTTCTTGTTTCTTCACTGTTGCTATCATCTATGGTCAGGGTGGTTTAACATGAGCCTTCATTGCTCTGTATTTCCTATTTGATGAAGGATCTCTGAACCCACTGCCTAAACAAGGCTTGCACAAGCTTTGTTCCATCCTTGGTTTAAAAAAAAAATATTGCTCTGGGTAGGACCATGGCCTTCCTCCATGAATCAGCTAGTGGATTTACAGTAGTTACACTGGCAGGATTGTTTGCTGCAGAGCTAGTAACCATGCTGTACTTTTTTGGTTACGTGAAGCTTTGTTCCCATCTGACCTCTGATACTTGCATTTTTTGTTGCATAGAGCTCTATGGTGACCTGTTTCCTGACATATTTGCAAAATGCCTCCTCCTCAGAGCCGTCCAATGGTTATGCCTACCTTGAATCACTTATAGCAGAGGTGCAGCTCAACACTTAAGCTTTCCTTGCATTGATATTCTGAATTTTTTTGCATCTATACACAGAGTGGTCAGCTGAACAGAAAATCCACCCAGAAGTACTTACCTGAAATGATCCAACAGTGGTTTTCACCCTGATTTCCAATAGGATTTCTATTCGTGTTGACCTTTGATTGCCAATAGTTGGCCTCTCTCACACAGGATTCTGGGTCTTACCTTGTGTGTCACAGTCTTCCATTCTAGCAATCACCTCTTTTGCCCTTTGGAAATTCTTCAGTCTCAGGCGTTTGTGAGCCCTTGGCATCTGCTGCAAGCCTCTTGAATGGGAGGAGGTAATTTCCTCCTAAGCAAGTGGACTAGGAAAATGCTGCTATGCTAACACTTGTTGCAGTCTATACTGGCAGTCTCAGAGTGACACACTTGAGTCTGCATTTTTTACTCCAATTCCTCCAAGGACATCAACGGTTCTCATGGTGCCTGAATGTCATTAAGGGCATAGAAATGAGCAATGCAAATGAGGGACTTGTCTCCGAACTGCTTCTTGAGCATTGCTACTACTCAAGGGTATGCATTATTTGTTGGTGTAAATCCTTTTAACATGCTTTGAGCTGCACCCTTCAACTTGCTTATTAGGTAATAGAATTTTAAGACTGCTTCAAGTCTAGACTTTGATTCACAGCTGTACAGGTTTTCCAAAAGCTATTGAAGCCAAGTATATTCCCTAATGAATCCATTAGTTGGTAGCTTAACCTTTGTGGCCCTCTTCATGTCACCACTAACAGATGACATGGAATTGCTATGTGGACCAACTCGTGTCTCTTCAATTTGCCAACATACAGTGTGGCTGGCTTTGCTGATCGTTTCATCTTGTTCATGTGGCCTTTCATCTTGTTCATGTCGCATGGCCTCTGTGTCAAAGCACACATGTGAGTTGTGTTGGTGTGTGGAATGGCTTGCCTGCTGACATAGTGCAGTTGACAGATATCACTTGCTATAAGCAAGCCCTTGCTTATCTGATATATGAGGAATTTTAGATTTTGACGTGGCTGATGAAGTTTAATTCATTTGTGGGGATGTTTGTGTAAGCATGTATGTATTTTTTTGTAGTGTAGATATATTTATA
>SDVV010003098.1:0-21843 GCA_016164225.1 Gammarus roeselii | reverse complement strand
GTGAAGTTGAACCTCAGATAAATCAAGTGGGAGGAATGTTGTGAAGTTGAACCTCAGATAAATCAAGTGGGAGGAATGTTGTAAAGTTGAACCTCAGATAAATCAAGTGGGAGGAATGTTGTGAAGTTGAACCTCAGATAAATCAAGTGGGAGGAATGTTGTGAAGTTGAACCTCAGATAAATCAAGTGGGAGGAATGTTGTGAAGTTGAACCTCAGATAAATCAAGTGGGAGGAATGTTGTGAAGTTGAACCTCAAGATAAAGAATCGTTGTTGTATGGAAATAACATTTACCAATGTTGCTTAAAACAACTCAAATCATCACCTGAAGATTGTGTACGTCCCATTCCTCGTTTATCTAAGGAGACCGGCGTCATGCTGGACATTATCTTGCAACGAGTAGGTCCAAGCCCCCTTTTTACCATGCTGGTGCCTATAGCTCGACCTATTTGACCGTGCGGGTGTCAATGCCAGAAATATTTTTTTTACGGATATGCTGGGATTGATGCCGGATGCTGTTTCCGGAACGTGTTGCACCGTGGTGCACCCGGATGCTAGCTGTTTGCTATATCCGTTGGAAGTTTGTTCCATTATTCCACAACTCTATGCGCAAAGAAGTTGTTTGTTATGTGTGTAAAACGCTCAGTAATAATTTTGTGAATATTATCCCTCGTCACTCCGTTCTCATCTACAGTATAAAGGCACGTCCAGCCAACGTTTTTCTGGTCCTACGTTATCTTCCATACTTTGACCGAGTCAACTCAGGTACGACGTTTCTCCAGCGAATAAATGTATAGTTCACGGAGTCTGTCATAGTATGATTTATTGCACAGCAAGGGGATAACTTTGGTAGCTCTACTTTGGACCTCTCCAATTCAATGCCGCATTTCCTAAGGCGTGGAGATCAGAATTGGATTGAATACTCGAGACGCGGTCTGACTAATGCAGTGCAGAACATGAGGATAACGTGCGTGTACTTGTACGAAATAGTGTGGGAGATCATGCCTAGCATTTGGGATTTTTTAGCAACATAATAACCATGCAGGCTGTTTTATATTCGGTATGAATGACGACACCAAGATAGATCTCTCTCTTCGGTGATGGGCATCAATTAGGTTCTTCCTGGGCCTTGTGGACATTATATGTCCTTTGTCTCATTTTTTCTGACCAATCATCAATTTTGTTCAAGCCTAATTGGATCTGCTCACAATTCAATTCTGGCGAAGGGTCCAGCACCTACGATGAACCAGAGGTAAAACGGTGATAATAGTTTGGCCCTGATGCGCACACTGACCTAAGAACTCAATCTCGACCCGGAGTGTGTGATCGGGCTCCTAGCTAGACCCTCTAGGATGAAAACTTAGATAAGATTAGAAATCCTGTCTAAGCTCCTAATGTCATAACAATTTCGTTGATTCAACCAAATCAAGGGTTTTACTGGAAGCAAGGTTTTCATTGGTTAGTATTTTCTATGGGTACAATATACTGTAATGAGAATCAGTTACAGGTATTGTTGAATGAAACACCTACTGTCATTAAACCTACATATCCTAGTTTAAGTTCACTCGTCCTTCACCCATCGTGTACAAACTCAACCTCCAAATACCAGGCTGATTAGTAATTTCCTCACGACCTTGTCTCTTGAGAAACAACAGATGGTCCAGAAGGCATAGTTCAAGGGCCCAAAACATGCACGACATTCTTTACCCATTTTTTATCATGTGCTTCAACAGATCATCCCGAAGTCCTTGCTCAGTGGCACAAAATATGAATGACAATCCCTAACCATATTTCCTCTTGGGCTTTAACAGATCATCCCGAAGTCCTTGCTCAATGGCACAAAATATGAATGACATTCCCTAACCATATTTCCTCTTGTGCTTTAACAGATCATCCCGAAGTCTTTGCTCAATGGCACAAAATATGAATTATATTCCCTAACCATATTTCCTCTTGTGCTTTAACTGATCATCCCGAAGTCCTTGCTCAATGGCACACAATAGGAATGAGATTCTCTAACCATCTTCTCTCTTGTGTTTCAACAGGTCATCCCGACGGGCTTGATTGAGGGTCCGAAACGAGAGCGAACGAATTTTTTTACGACCTTTCCTCTGGTGCTACAGAAAATTTCCGTAATCCGGTTCCAAGCACACTTTTGATGATCTTGGAGGGACTGCATTATTGAACTCAGGGCTGAAGAAGGATTTGTTCAAGGATTTCGTCGTGAGATTGAAGGATTCTGACAAGCATTTGAGTATTTAAAAACAAAATGAATTTTTTTCTGCTTGCTAAAGTGACTTGGCAGATGAAAAGCAATTTCATATTTTCCTCGATGACTTTCAGGACAAATCCGAACACGTATGGATCGATTCCCATCTGTTAATTTTAATTAAAATAAATTTAGATACGCGAGAAAAATGTTACCACGCCAAAATCAGTCACTGTAACTCAATTTGAGAACATTCCTTTGCACAATTCTCTCGGTGAAGAAACTATGGGATCACCTAAATCCTAATGGAAATATATTATTGAATCAGTTATTAGCAACCTTTAAAAGATTAATGATTGACCTTTGAGCCAAATGATTTTGAGAAGTCGTAATTTTTGAAATGCATAGCATGCTGGAATGCCTTCAGAATTCATCGCAATATGACTCAAATAGGGAAATTTACATAATACAATTGATAATCAAAGGAGGCAGGCCGAACACCAGAATTTGTTGAATATATCATCGTGATATGAGTGCATGGCTGCAATACCTTCACAGATAAATAGGGCTCTTCTTGCTCCCTGCAAGCCCAGGTACCGTCCATTAGCTTATGAAAGCATATAAGGATGGCTTCCTGCATTTGTCTTGTACCACACCAGAAGCTCGAACCGATGTGCAGCTCAGCCGTAATCCATTAATAAATGCATCAATGAATGGTTCCAACACTGGGAATGCTACGGTTTGGGGAGGAAGCAAGAAACATGTTTGGTGAAAGCACTAAAGTCATTCGTATTCATCTATGAAGGCGTGTGTTTTAGCAGCGTGCATGGAGAGTGCTAAAAAGATGAAAAACAATGACGCCCACAGCAACGAATCTGGCAACCGTTCAGAAGAACAATTTATAATTGCACAACCAAAGTGCTTGAATTCGGCTTTTAGGTAAGCTTTATGTCTTCAAAAATATTCTAGGTTACAACTGCAATAACAAGCATCACAAACATCAACAGTTAGGAGTGCGTTGCTTCACTGAATCTGTAATTTCATTATTCCGTTGGAAAGTTTAATTATTCAGTGAACGTTGAGTGAAGTCGTTTTCGGGCAGTGTCAGGTGACATCGACCTATTAGCAGGCCTCAAATTCGACCAGGAATTAATAACGAGAAGTCAGTCAAAGCAAGAACGTGAAGACATTCAGATTGTTTTGATAGAAGATATTGTCAAAGCTCAATGGAACTTGAACAATAGCAGCCCTAATAACCAATAATCAATAAAACGAACCACTTGAAAAGTCAGTGTTCGACTTTGTTGTACCCCAAGGAACTCGAAGACGATCGCAAGGGAAGTTGTGCCGTCGTGTTCTCGTTTAATCACCCCTAGGGGATTTAAACTCAGTGTACACTGTCATACTAAATATACTCACTCAGGCATATTTTTGAATGAATTAACTTGTTCATTAGGACTTTTTTGTCCGATCAAACAATGGGAATATTGTATCGGATGCAATAATGAAAAAGCTTAACACAACTTTCATCCTCGCGTAAAGTGAAAAGTGTAAACATGGTACGGAGACGGAACAGAAACTATTTGACTCTCCAGGTCCAGTTCCCTCAGGCAACCGTTGTAGTAAATACGTTAGGATAGCTTCTGAAAGTAAGTACGCTCTCAAAACAATGAAGACTAGAAAACGCCCCATTACTTGCAGCAGAGAGCACGGTGTAGTTCATCCACTTTCATTGGCATGTGACATACAAACAAAACTGTGCACAATATATTTTATTTTGTTTATTTGTACCTCCTTCTCTTCTCTATTTTTTGTTTGTGGTCCAAGTGTCATCCACCATTGCAGGAGGTGAGTGTTATTTGCGTGAACAGATCAACATCCAGTGAATTCACTGGCATACATGGACGAACCAAAATGCGTTGACTGTTTGATCGCCCTTCGTCTGCCATACAACCCTTTGATTTAATGTAAGTCCACGCTTGAATAATGAGCTATGTCGGCGACAGACGTATCATGGCTGACCCAAGCAGAAGACCTCCGCCACCATCACAAGCAATCCTGTATGATGAGAGGGGGGCTCCACCCCATCAGTTTGGAAGTTATGAACCTCACAGAGGGAGTGCCGGAGCAGCGGGTGTCAGATCCCAAGGGGGCAGTAGAGGAGGCCAGTTGGCTGACACAGAGATAGCAATGCAGGAGAGAAGATCAGGGCTCTATGAAGAAGACAGAAGATCAAACATTGAACGAGGCAGAGGAGGCTCCGGGTTCTACGATGATGACAGAAGGTCCAACATAGAGAGGGGAAGAGGATCGAGGAGATCTCGAGGGTCTGGCCAATCTTATGGAAGCTCCCCGCCGTATTCTACGCGACCTCTAGAGGCACGCATCAAGCACTGCTGCCGAGTGACCATTGCCTTCATTTTCAGCAACGTGGGCGTTTGTGGGCTATTTGTAGGCTACACCATCATGGGATCCTTCCTCTTTCAGGTGAGAAGTAAGCTACTATATCACAGACTCCCATCAATGATTCATTTTGATACCCGATCATTTATTTATTCGGGGATTCATTATCTGTGTTGTAAAGGTCAGGTTTCGACTTAAGAAGCCTGAAGTTACGAAAGCTAGTTTATAGTCTCCAATGTCCAGTTTCTGGTCATAAAGCCAGAGTTTCATCTTGCAAAAATACATTTTATGAGTTACTGTGGGCGGGTTGGAGTTGAGTGACCTAAATTTCAAGTTCAAAATGGCGAATTTCAAATAACGATAGGCAAAATTCAAGGTACAAAACGGGAGTTTTGAGTAACAACTGACTAGTGGCAAGCCCCACACAAACAGACCACGACGGGCAGTTGCCAGTTGCGATGAGCTATTCGAGTTGCAAACGCGAGTGTCAAGTTCTATGGAATGATTAGTTACGAGTCGTATGATTTTCCATTGGTTAATTGGCCTCTCTACAGGTTTAATCTCCAGTGGAGCAGGCTGTGGGTTCAACAAGGTCAAAGGTCTCCAGTGGGGCAGGCTGTGTGTTCAACAAGGTCAAAGGTTTCCAGTGGAGCAGGCTGTGTATTCAACAAGGTGAAAGGTCTTTAGTGGAGCTGGCTGTGTGTTCAACAAGGTGAAAGGTCTAATCTCCAGTGGAGCAGGCTGTGGGTTCAACAAGGTGAAAGGTCTAATCTCCAGTGGAGCAGGCTGTGGGTTCAACAAGGTCAAAGGTCTGATCTCTAGCGGAGCAGGCTGTGGGTTCAACAAGGTCAAAGGTCTGATCTCTAGCGGAGCAGGCTGTGGGTTCAACAAGGTCAAAGGTCTGATCTCTAGCGGAGCAGGCTGTGGGTTCAACAACGTTAAATTTCGAGTTGGAACAGTCAAGTTCCCTATTGAGAAGGTCGAATTTCCGCTTGCATGTTTAGAATGGCGTTTAGATACGACTTTTTCGATTCAACGTAAAGTGATTTTCAAGTCTAGAAATGCCAAATCGAATCGTGTTCTCAATTCGCAAGTTTCGAAATGAAAACACAATACTGAATTCAGGAGTAATTTTTAAATATTTAACTTCAAATAGGCGAGTTTGTGTGTGAAGTAGTGAGTTATTTATTGAGGTGTGGTCGGCGATGATTAGCTTGGCAAGCTGTAGTTCATATCTATCAGTCGGGTGCAGCTATATTGAACCCAAACCCTTTCCCTCGTATGTTTATCTGATTATAAAAAAAAAAAATTATAGAGTTTTTCTGATGAGGAAATTAGTTTAAGGTGGTAATAATACATTTGAAACGGCAACCATTTACTTGTGCACTTTTGATTATCGGATTAAATATAAAAGTTACGTGCAATATAAACTTTGATTTAGGATATTCTTTAATTCATGTATTAGCATGCCCCAAAAGATTTATTGTACATCTCATCGCAAATTTTGATACAGACATAATATTTCAATGATGACCGGAAATTGTTCCAGTTGTATGCGTTCTAATGTGATCAAACGGGTTGTTCAACTTTATTTCTATGTTTATTTGTTCAAATTCCGAAAGCATTGTTGATTAGTTAATTCCCATTAAAAACCTATACCATCCGTCTGCATCTGGCCTGCTGTGCTGAGGACGCGTCAAGCGATGGATCAGGTGTGCTGATGGCAGACTGAGGCGCGCTGTCATTTCCATACAAAGTCTATCTAAGGAAATGTAATAGTCACTTCTTTATCGAATATAGTTTTCTTATCTACTTAGATTTAATTGATATAAAATGAATTAAATTAAAAAAGCAGATGCTCTCATACTAAATAGGGCATCCAATTCTTTGGTTCAGTTATATTTACCCAGATTGTGCATAAAAACCACCACATATATTTATATTTTTATTACAAATGTGCGATGGATAGGCGGACTGGAGAATTGTGGTTGTAGGAGCTGTGACGCTACCGTCAGGTGCTTTTCTGCCCGTGACGTCTCGTTAAGAAACGGGATGGAAGTGGGTGGAGAAGGGCTCGGCTGCTATGACCCAGCAGGAGTAAAACAGTAACCGCTGTCGGATCCTGCTGCTGACACTGATCTTTAATCCCAGAAGTGTGAGTCTCCGGACCGGACCCTTTTGCGACAAAGAGCTAAGTTTGTTTGCGAGTGAGTTCATGAGACGAGTGTGAGGTGTGCCTTGCCGTCAGCCATATTTCTATCTGGAAGATTGAACAATGTGTCTGAATTTGTTTCTGTATTTGTGCAAATGACCACAGAATGTTTATCATTTCCTCAAACAAATACTAAGCTAGCAGGCTTCTCAAATCAGGAGAAAAAATCACACTGATTTTTTAACCAATGAGCCCGTCTCCTTTTAAAACTTTCCCTCAATATTTCAGGCCATAGAGAAGGACGAAGAGGCCTTCAAGCTAATTTCGGTGGAGGCGGAGAGGAACCGCACCGTCGAGTATCTTTGGAACCTAACTCACCACTACAATGTCATGGACTTCAGGGCCTGGAACGGTGAGTCATGCTTCATTCAGTGGAACCTTACTCACCACAGCAGCGTCATAGAACTGTACGGGCAGTAAAGGTGAGACACAATTAATTGTTAAGCACGATGGGTAAAGATGGCTCATGGTGCAGTGGTGAAGAGAGCGCTGGTGGATTTAGTACTGCTTTCAAGTAGTGACCATTTCAATGTGTTTGTACTGGGTAATTTTTATGCGAGAGTTGGAGATGTAGTGGTAGGGAATATGGACGGGACGAATGGCGTTAACTGTAGAAATGACAGCTGAGAAAATCTGTCAGGTCTGTGAATGGAACAGTAGCAAATGGTTTGAAACAACTGGTTCGAGAAGCAAGATATCCACAAGTTCAAATGGGTAAGAATGGCACATGGCGCAGTGGTGTAGAGAGTGCTATTGGTTTTTTAGCTAATTTCGAAGAGAGTGTTGGGGAGGCTGTTGGATATGCGGGTGTTGAGGAGGGAGGACGGTGAAATGTCTAATCATCTGCTGGTGGAAAGAAAAATAAGAGTGTAGCAGAGGAAGGAAGGAAACAAAAGAGTGGAGAGAGGAAACGAGGAAGTGAAGGTAGGTGAACGGAAGTTGGAAAGCAGAGCTGAGGAGTTCCAGCAGGCGTTGAGGGAGGAATAGGACAGCGAGAGAGGGCGGAATCTGAGAAATGCTGAGTAAGAATGGGACACGTTCAGAGATACGATCCTGAGATTTGCGAAAAAATGTGTGTGGTGTGCACCGTGTGGTCGGGTGTTCAGGACAAGCGTGAATAAATCTGGACACATTCGACCACATTCAAGCTCGCCGCCAAAACTCAGAAAAATTTCCTGTTATCGATTGGAGAGAGTGAGGGGGAGAGGGTTTAGATTGAGCAAAGCTGCAGCTCCCTGTTCTTGTAGATAATGAAATCAAAACATATGCTTTTGCGGAAACGGTTACCGTGGGTCACCCACACGCGCTAGAGACGAAAGACATCGTTAGATAGGGAAAGAGTTATGACGGTATATTCACATCACAAATGAATTCACCTGACGAAATCTCAAAATTTGGCCCCCCATTCATCATTTATATGGGCTGCTACGGGCAAGATGGCACCTTTCCTAGGTCGTTTGCATTGTGATGAATACACATGGGGCAAATGCATCCAAGTGCCACTAGTATTTCACAAGTTAAGACGCCCTATTCAGATCACAAACGAATTCACTGAATGAAATCTCAAGTTTTGGCCCCCCAATCATCATTTCTATGAGCCTATATGGGCAAGATGACCAATTTCCCAGTGTCTAGTGTTCAGGCACAATCGTCTGATAGCAGGTGGGGCAGACGGTTGTCCCAGAATGTTGAGAAGAACAAAAAGAGGGTCTGGAAAGAGGCGAAGAGGGCGAGAAATGGGGATACCGGAAAGGAGGAGGTGGTGAAAAATTAAAACAGATAGTTTTTGTGGGAAAGTGGTGATGTGAGGAAAAGGAGGACTCAGTGTATTGATGAGGTGCTGAATGTCGAGGATGACAGAGTTGCTGACGTTGTTGCTGTGGGTGTGGGTGACATTTTTGGACATTACTAAGGAAGAGGTTCAGGAGGCGATAGAGGTGATGTTCCGCCGTATAACTGCGAAGGAGATGAAAAATGAATGGTGCAACTCGTGAGGTATGAGTTTTAGATTTGATGTCGGTTAGCGGTCCAGGAGAGGGCTGATCAAAAGGACAAGAAACTGTACGTGTGGTGCAAATGGTGAGGAACAATGTGGCTTCAGGAGAGGTAGAGGATGTTTGAAATATACCGTGCCATGAATAATGATGTGTTCTGGACCTACATGGATCTGGAAAAAGCCTACGATAGGGTTGGCAGGAAACACTGTGGAAGGGGGTGCGTGTGTATGGGGTGGGCGGAAATTTATTGAAAGCGGTTCAAAGTTTCTATCTTGGCAGTAGATCATGCGTCAGAATAGTGAGCGAGGTGAAAGTGAGGCTGAGACAAGGCGGCGTTATGTCTCTCTGGTTGTTTGATAACTACATGGATGGTGTGGTCAGGAAGATGAACGCAAGTGTATTCGGTCGTGAATAAATTGCTGTTTACAGATGATATGGCACTGGTAGCGGATTCAGAGGTGAAGTCGGGGTTTTGTAGAGTGTGTGATAGTTAAAGTGAATAAAATGAATGTTATGAGATGTTCGAGGAGCGTCAACGCGAGCAGAATTAGTGGTCTCCTAAATATGGAGTTACTGAAAGAAATTTTCAGTGTTTTAAGTACCTGTGCTTGCATGTGGAGAAGACTAAATAGTGGAGACTGGTGAAGTCGCGAGTGAAAAAAGAGTGTAAAGTGTTGGGTGCACTGAGGAGTAATATGAGATGGAAGACGCTAAGGATTTAAGCAAAGAGAGGGTAGTTTGATGGGATAGTGTTACCAACTGATACATAAAGGGTAAGAGAAGGGAGAAGAAGGTTGAATGTTTTCGAAATTAAATGTTTGAGGAGATCGGTCCATCAGCCACATTGTTCGAATTCGAACGGCGATGGTGAAGAAGTTAGAGGATAGAGTAGCTTTGCGTGTTCTCACATGGTGAAGATGGATAATTGGAGATTGGTGAAAGGGGCATTGAGGCGGAGGAGAATGGACCTAGGCTTAGAAGTGGACCGAAGTGTGGGTAGATGAATAATGTTAAGCAGGCGTTAGGAAGGAGAGTCATGAGTGTGGAGAGCGAGCTATGGATGACGTGAGTGAAAAATGGTTGTGAATGGCTGATATTTTTACTCTGCCATGATGGGCTTTCCCGCCCTTGCTATATCGTTGAGAAACGGGTTGGTAGTAGGTGTAGAGGGCCAGGTCACTATGACGCAGCAAGGGTATACCAGTCCTACGGTCGAGGCCCGCTACTGACACTAACCTTGGATCGGACTCATGAATCAAAGCGTGTTGCGAAGTCTTCTAGCTGCACCCTACAGTGCAAAAAGACTAAGTCATTTGAGTGTGCGTGTATGAGAGAAGTGTTTGGTGCACCTTGCCAACGGTCTCAGCCTTCCTAGGGCATTCAAACTTATGTCTGTATCTGTATTGCGGGTAACCGGAACCTCACTCATAACTACAACGTCATTGATATCATCACATCATGGATCTGTTATTCCCGCTAAAGTCAATTTGGTAGGAAGAAGTATCAGCAGCGGATATTTCCTTGGGTATATAATAGATCCAAGCTGCACAGAAACGAGGTGAGAGGTACCAGGAGTCATATCCTTGACTATATAATCGATCCAAGCAGCACAGCAGCGAGGTGAAGTGGTATCAGGAGTCATATCCTTGAGTATAAAATAGACCCAAGCAGCACAGCAACGAGGTGAAGTGGTATCAGGAGTCATATCTTTGGGTATAAAATAGCTCTAAGCAGCACATCAACGAGGTGAAGAGGTACCAAGAGTCATATCCTTGAGTAGTATAAAATAGATCCAAGCAGCACAGCAACAAGAGGAAGAGATACCAGGAGTCATATCCTTGGGTATATAATCGATTCAAGCAGCACAGCAACGATGTGAAGTGGTAGCATGATTTATATCCTTGAGAATATAATGAATTGAAGCAGCACGGCAACGAAGTGAAGAGGTATCAGGAGTCATATCCTTCAGTATATAATAGATCCAGGCAGCACGGAAAGGTGAAGAGGTATCAGGCGTAAAATCCATGAGTATATACTAGATCCAGGCAAGGTGAAAGGGTATCATGAGGAATATTCGTGAGTACACATGCATTCTATGCAGCACGGTCTCCGAGGAGAAAAGACATCAGAAGGCTTATCCTGGTGATCACAATCCTTCCCTGCAGTGCGGTCACCGAGATAATGATGTTTCAGGAGACATATCTTTGAGTGTATAGTCTTTCCTGTTGCACACGGCCACCGTGATTAAGAGTTATTAGGAGGCTGAGGCTTCAGAGTATAATCCTTCCAGACAGCACGGTCACCGAGGTGCATAGGCATCAGGAAGCATATCCCTGAGTTTATAATCCTTCCAGGCAGCACGGTCACCGAGGTGCATAGGCATCAGGAAGCATGTTTTTGAGTATATAATCCTTCCAGGCAGCACGGCCACCGAGGTGAAGAGGTATCAAGAGTACCTCATCGAGGCGATTGGAAGAGGTTACGACGGCAACGATGACGCAGCGTCTTATGACCCATGGTCCTTCGAAGGAGGCTTCCTCTACTCTCTCACAGTCATCACGACCATTGGTGAGTCGAGTGTCGTGTTATGAGCTATGATGCCTCGAGGGCTTGTTTTAGTATTTTTTTATGGGAAGTGGGTCATATTTTTTTTTTGTTAGTGGAGGATAATCAATGGCGAGTTGATTATCATGATATGTTCATTGTAAAGTGTAAGGTCATATTTTGATTTTCATCTACGAGGGGACGGTCGGATTTATGACCGTCGGTAAATGGAGAGTTCTGCAGAGACCTTTGATGATAGCTGAATCCACATATGACTATTGTTTAGTTCTGATTTGTACTGCGACCTTCTTTTCGTGATTAGAGGGTTCCATCATGACCTTTGATGGATAAAGGGCCCGTTGAGAAGGCGTTGTCGAAGTAAAGGGCACTGTTAGTTTCGACCCTTCTCATTCGTTCATTTGATTGCCGACAGAGCAGTGCGACGTTGCCCTCTATCTGACAAGCTTTAAACATTTATCCACTGCCAGATTTGAAAGTGATTGACGCACATTATAATATCATATCATCAAAATGGAGCACCCAAAATCGAATCAAATTTTTGCTTCTTTCCATTTTTCAATAGTGGATTATATATGTCGATGAATTTATTCTCCAATTCATCCAACTCCTGTATATTCATTTTATGCACCATTAGGATTGAATCGAATGAACCGTACAATCAAATACCTTGGCCCGCTCCTGGCCACGACCTCAGCCCGCTCGACTACTGGTCTCGATCAGAACTAGACCCAATTGTACACAAGCGCAAATCGGCTATAGCGAATCATGACAAAAAATGAGCTATAGAAAAAGTTTGTTATGCTGGTGCAAGCTTCATGCGAACAGCAAAGTTCACTTTTTTCAATCTAGTCCAATTATTCTACCTGCAAAAGGTCATGTGATGTCGATTTTATAGAAGTTGAAATTGTAGAAACTTCCTAACCCAATTTAGACTACGGGGAATAACCTCCATGTTTAACTTCAACCATCGTATTGACAGTAGCATTTCATAGCATGAATACTCCGCTTACGTATACTCCCGCATACAAATTTATGTCTATATCTCCTTTCCAAAAGCTATAGAGATCAATTACCACATTAAAGAATACAAAGCTGGTGTAATTCATTTCAGTTACAAATAAAAAGAAGAGTCGACAGATGTCGAATTAGATGGGCTGGGGACTGATTCTGGTGGTTGAAAAGACACTCGTGGATACAAAATTAAAAAATTAAATGCAACAAGAGAAAGGAGGCGGTAAACGACACTTGACAGCCGTGTGGGTCCGATGTTTCTTCGCCCCTGACTCACTCAATTCTCCCAAGAAAACCATACCTACAAACCCTCAATAAAGCTAGACAGAATAAATCTTTCCTAATTATGATTGCATCAATGCATTATTTCAGCTTGTGTTTATCGTGCGGCATATTTCTTGGAAAGATGACTATAATAAAATACCAAGTGGCATATACTATACGGGTCGACAAATAAGGTATCATTAAGTATTGACTTGGCTCGACAGTATGAATATGGTCTTCTGCCTGGCGAATTGACTTTGATGATACTTTTTCATGATTATATATGCGCGGGATTTCATTGCTACTTTTTGATTTAACCAGACATTTTAAACAATATTTTACAAAGGAAGGTGTTAATTATTCATAATAACGCACTTCCCATCTCCATGAAAAAATGAATATAAATTTGTATTCATTATTGCAGAAACGTGTCCCCGCTGTTTCCAAAAGTATTCATGCAACTGAGTTATTTATCCACTTACTTAGTATTCCCATTCTTTTCAATGAGGATCGGTGTTGTGTCCAGCGGTGGCGTGGTTATGAGTGACTCGTTAAACACGTCAGCGGCATGGTTTTGAGTGACTCGTTAAACACGTCAGCGGCATGGTTTTAAGCGACTTGTTACACACGTCAGCGGCATAGTTATGAGCGACTTGTTACACACGTCAGCGGCATGGTTATGAGTGACTCGGTAAACACGTCAGTGGCGAGGTTATGAGCGAATTGTTAAACACGTCAGCGACATGATTATGAGTGACTCGTTAAACACGTCAGCGGCATGGTTATGAGCGACTCGTTAAACACGTCAGCGGCATGATTATGAGTGACTTATTACACATGTCAGCGGCATATTTATGAGTGACTCGTTGAACACGTCAGCGGCATGGTTATGAACTACTCGTTAAACACATCAGCGGCGTGGTTATGAGCGAATCGTAAAACACGTCAGTGGCAAAGTTATGAGCGACTCGTTAAACACGACAGCAGCATGGTTATGAGTGACATGCTAAACATGTCAGCGACATGGTTATGAGCGACTTGTTACACACGTCAGCGGCATGGTTATGAGCGACTTGTTACACACGTCAGCGGCATGGTTATGAGCGACTCGTTAAACTCGACAGCGGCATGGTTATGAGCGACATGCTAAACACGTCAGCGGCATAGTTATGAGCGACTTGTTACATACGTCAGCGGCATGGTTATGAGCGACTTGTTACACACGTCAGCGGCATGGTTATGAACTACTCGTTAAACACGTCATCGACATAGCTTTGAGCGACATGTTAAACACGTTTGCAGCATGGTTATGAGCGACTTGTTAAACACGTCAGCGGCATGGTTATGAGCGACTCGTTGAACACGCCGGTGGCATGGTTATGAGTGACTTGTAACACACGTCAGCGGCATGGTTATGAGCGACTTGTTAAACACGTCGGCGGCATGGTTATGAACGACTTGTTACACATGTCAACGGCATGGTTATGAGTGACTTGTTACAAACGTCAACGGCATGGTTATGAGCGACTTGTTACACACGTCAGCAGCATGGTTATGAGCGACTCGTTTAACACGTCAGCGGCATGGTTATGGGCGACTTGTTAGACATGTCAGCGGAATGGTGCCAGCGACGTGTTTAACACGGCATATGAACGTTCGTCTACTCTGTCTTTCAATGCAAAATTGTTTCATTTCTCCCCGCTTCTATAACTCACATATATGTGAATCATGTCTTCATGGCTATTCAAAACCATTATTCTGAAAAGCAAGTTGTCCGTTGCATATTTCTCAACTGATCCCCTATATTTTTTTCCGCTCTGGATTAGCATACGATTATAAGAGGATGCGGTTTCAGAACGCTTCTCACACGTCATGGACGAAGGGTAAAGAAAACCGTGAGCAAGAACAATAAACAGTACTGCGCTACGTTCTGTGGTTAGGCTCTTTTTCCGGGGTATATTTGCCAGTTATGTCCGCCAATTTGGCCATTATTGGAATTAAATTATTTTTTATGTATTTTTTCACACTACAGGCATTGCTTGAAATAAATACCTTCCCTTGTTGCGTGCCCGAACGCACATTTCTGTATCCCGGAGACTTCTACTACAGTATTTCACTGAGACCTTTACTGCAGTATTGAACGCTCAGCAGCCACGGCTCTATCTTTGAAGAAATTGACGGTCTCACCAACATCAGTAGTCTCTTTCCTACTAAAGTGGCGGTCCTCATGTCATCGCCTCCTCTTCCATTACCCTCCTATCAGCATCACTTAGCACACTCAAAAGCACGTCCCTAAGCTCACTCATACGACTTTTATTCAGCAAAACATTTGGCCCGTTTTTCTATTAAACCAAGGCCCAGAGCGACGGGTGAAGCCCACGCTTTAGTCCGCCAGAAATAAAAGCAAATATCCGGTAGGTCACTGCAGGTACCGAGGGCTGGAGACTTGGTTTGGGATGTTATTCCATGGGAGGAGAGTAGTTTATTGAGACTGAAGTGGTGGAAAGAGGCACAGGAATGAGGTGAATTGTTAGTACACAAACACATATAAGAAAAAGATATGCGGGGGCTTGGGTTACAAATAGGACAGGTAAACTAGGCAAGAGAATAAACACTGGAAATGATAATTGACGTCCGTGCAAGTCTAATGTAAGATCGTGAACACTGTTTAAGGATATGATAAATAAGATGCTAAAGCAGCATGGCATCGTGTGCAGATTCATAATGGAATGTTTTCTCCGAAATTTGCGAATCGCAAAACTTGTTAATTGACTCCGCTAACTTTGGCATCACAAACGAAATCAATATCACTCTGCTAATGAAGGCAAACGGGAGATGAGCTCCGCCAGTGGATGGCAAAATGAAGATACGCGCATTCAACAGCTGACGAATTTGCAAGCATAACTTAACCGAACGATGTGAATTCACTGATGTCTTCACTATCCCGGAGTTGGGGCATCTGTTTAACCGTCCTTTGTATCGGAGATTGATAGCTAGACGTCTGCACCATGACGCACTTTTGCTAATTTAAGAAAATGTAATCATGGTTAAAGTTTTTCGTTAATAGACCTTTGAGAATAGAGTAGACAAGTTTACAAGTGTATTACAAGTAAAGGAAGACAACAACAGGACTATTGGCCCAAACTAGGTTGCATTTTGGTAGCAAGATAGCAGGTTCTGAAGTAGAACGTCTAAGAGAGCTCCATGTGCCTTTTTCTGTTGTTATAACATCAGGAAAAGGAACGGTTCAGCTGTTTATCGGCGATTCATGTAGAACTTATCGAGCCGAGATTTAAACGTTTCGATTTTATCGCTGTTTACAACCTCCGCTGGAAGTTTGTTCCATTCTTTGACAACTCTATACTTGAAAAAATTGCGCGTGATGTCGAGTGAGAAACGTTTCCCAACGATTTTGTATCCACTGTTCCTAATCACTCCGTTCGGATCTAGAGTGAAAAGGCACGCTCGGCCGACGTTTTCCTTACCCTTCATAATCTTCCACACTTGAATCATGTCGTCTCTGACTCTACGTTTCTTTAGCGAATAAAGATTGAGTTCACGTAGCCTGTCTTCATACGATCTATTCCGCAGCGAAGGGATGAGTTTGGTAGCTCTGCGTTGAATCTTCTATGATTTAATAACGTCTTTTCTAAGATGCGGAGACCAAAATTGAACTGGATACTCGAGATGCGGTCTAACAAATGCATTGTATAACTTGACCATACTGTCTTGGTTTTTGTACGCGATAGTCCGGGTTATCATATCCAACATTTTGTTGCCTCTCTTGGCGCATCGTTACATTGCTTGCTACTTTTAAAGTTGTTACTAATGATGACACCTAAATCTCTCTTCAGTGACAGGAATGAGTTTCTTTCCAGGTCTTTGGATATTCTTGTTTGAGGTTATGAGGACCTATGTGCATAACATTACATATGTCTACATTAAATTTTATTTGCCTTTTTTCTGACCAATTAACACTTATGTTCAAGTCTAACTGGATCTGCTGTCACTATCGTTCATTATGTACTCTTCCTCATATCATAGTGTCGTCTGCAAGCTTGCTAATGTTTGAGAGTACGTTGCTATCGAGATCAGTAATGAATATTAGAAAGAGAACTGGACCTAACACGGATCCTTGAGGCACGCCGCTTGTGACATTACCCCAGGGGGAGGAAGCTTCGGTAGGTACAACTCGCTGTCGTCTGTCCGTAAGCCAGCATTTTGTCCAGTTGTTAAGCTCGCTTCGAATTCGATACTGTGCAATTTACTAACTAGGCGCTTGTGTGGGATTTCATCAAATGCCTTTTGAAAATCAAGGTAAATGATATCGACAGTAGGTTTGTGTCGTGGATTCCTATTGAATTTTCGAAAAAAGTAGCAGGTTCGTTAGACAGAAATGGTTGTGTCGAAAGCCGTGCTGAGAGTCGTCAATTTGTTTGTTTGATTTTAAAAATTCTGTAATTTTATCCGTTATCAAATTTTTCATCAATTTGCCAATGACCGAGGTGAAATTAATTAGTCGGAATTTGCCGGGACTCATTTTGTCCCCTTTAAAAAAAATTAAACTACCATTGGCTTCTCCCATTTAATAACTCCGGCGGACGAAAAGTTCACTGTGCTGAGGGCTGCAATTCGTCTTTCCTCAATGATATCCTCAGGGTTTGGATTATCCTGATTCTCTGACGTAAAAACAGAACGAAAGTATGCATTAAGTAGTTCACTCATCTTGGTATGATCCGTCTCTAGTTCACCAACATCGTTCTCGAGAGGACCAATATAGGTCTTGATTTTTTTTGTTCGATACATAAATAAAAAATGGTTTCGGATTAGTTTTGGCATTGGCGGCAATTTCATTTTCATAATCCTTCTTCTTTCGCTTCTTGACCCTCTTTAGATATCTTCTGCTGATTTTGTATTCATTTTTTGCTATGTCGACATGTGGATGTTTCTGTTTTATCGAGTGAAGACGCTACTATTCTCCTTTACACTACTTAGACTGATTGGCTACGGTTCGCCGTTTTTGACGCGGGATATGCTCCTATTCGATATTTTTAAGTGCAGTCAAGAAATTGTCTAGCGATTGATTGATATCTTGTCCGGGGGTTATATCTGCTGACGCCATTGCCTCTCTTAAGCTATCAAAATTAGCCAATCTAAAGTTAGGGACTTGTTTGCATTTTGTTGACGTTTTCAACTCGAGATCTATAAAAAACTTCATAGAGTTATGGTCGCTGGTTCCCAGTGGTTGGTCCACTTCGACGTTTGTGACATGAGAGTCGCTTGCACAAAATAGGAGATCAAGAGTATTGCTACGTCTTGTAGGCGTCTTCACTATTTGGGTCATGAACTTGTCGTCTGCAAAATCAATCAGACGTTGGCCAGTGGCAGTGCTATCGTTAGTTTCCCAATCAATGTCGGGGATATTGGAGTGTCCAAGCACTATACTGTGTTGTGTTGTGACGACATCGATGAGGGTGTTGTAAAGGTCGATGTCGTCTGTAACCTTGCTTTTTGGGGGTCAATAGACCCCCAAAACCGATTACTTGGATGGTTACTTGGATGGATACTATGTCGTGTCTGCTGTTAGGAATAGTGACTTTTAATATTTGCACAGCACTCTCTTGTCTATCCTTGTGAAATAGTCAGTAAACGAGGAGAGTAAATTCGCCTCAAAAATGCCTGGTGCTCAATTTCATCCCCGATTCTGTGATTGCTATTATGTCGATACATTCCTCCATTGCAAGGATACCTAGTTCGTCGATTTTGTCTCGGAGACTTCTAGCGTTCACATAGTAACATTTGAGAGTACCGTTAGTCACATTAACTTGATTTTCTTGACTTAATCTTCTTCGACTATGAGGCCCTGTGTCGAAGCAAAGACTTACGTTTTCGGCTCCTCGGGTTGTACGAGCGGCGGCGACTATTGCCTCTAACTCGGACTAGACTGATGACAAGAACTTTTTTGCTAGAACCTGAGGTGATCTTTTGATGGGCTCTTGTATTTGTTGTGTATCTAGTGTTTAAACGGGTGGAGGCCGTTGTGTCATCTCGTCGGGTACTGCTGGCGGAGTTGAGGGCATGATATCGAGTACGTTTTTTGACTTATTTTCGGTGACAAAACCAGCGCCTAGGTTTTTAAGGATGTTTTCGATAGCATCAAGCTCCGACTTGAATTATAATTCGTTTAAGCGAAGGTATCTTATCCTTTACGATTGTGCCCTCAATTTCGTCGATTTTTAAATTTTTTCTGCCGAGTATTTTTAGTTGAATTCTCCCTTTTCACTGATTTGATGTGAGAGAGGTGACATTATAATCACCAATCCTAAAATTTCTCTGTACTCTGATAGTCCATTTCATCGGTTAATACGCCAAAACGGTTACGTATGTTGGGTCGGATGTGGTGAGATAGTGGCCGAACGTGTGGTGCATTGGCACAGCGTGACTGCCTCTTGCTTACTACCGTAGTGTACGATGTCTCGCTATCTTTGAATGAATTTTCAGTCAATTTGGTGCTGTTATTGGTCTCTTCGTCTAGAGCTGTAAGCTTCTTGGCCAATTCAGAGTCTATGTGCATTTGAAGTTTTTTCACTTGATTTAGGTTGGCCTCAGCAGTTTCTTTGATATTTGCTAGTTCGATATTCATCTGATCTTTGAATTCGGGGAAAATTTTCAACACTTTTTCCAATTTTGATTCAATAGCTAGCCGCTGGGTATCCGTGGTGACTGTCGGTGTGATGGACAGGGCAGGGCGAGATATACAGACAGGGCAGGGCGAGATATACAGAAGTCTGGTTTGCTGGCAACACCGCATTGTGTGTGCTGTAGGAGAGTCACGCGGTTGCTCTGGTTTGTAGGAGAGGGGGTAGTGAGTAGGAGTATGTTGGGTAGGCCTTGGGGCGGGCTTAGGAGTAAACAGGAAGTCGAGGATTTGGGAAGGAGGGATGGTTTTTGGGGCTGTTTGGACGAGATGAGGCGTGTAGGCCGTGCTTGTTAGCTCTTCGTTTTTATCATTTCCAGGTTAGTACTGTGCACTGTTGATGTAGTTTCGGTACACTGTCGATGGAATTTATTTTTCCCTCCCTCTTGATATGAAAGGGAAAACATTTACAGTGAATCCCCGTTGCCCTATTCTTGTTTTCCTGGAGCACCCCACAACACAGCCTCTCCTCAAGCACACACAGAAGGAACTAGTGATTGGAAGTAGTGATTGTTTGTGTGGCGTTTTCTCAATATCTGTGGCCCATATCGGATTGGAAGATCCATTCAATCTATTCACAAAACCAACTGAATGTCGAGACGAAGCGATGCGTGGCAGTATTAATTGTCAACACAATACTAGCAATTACAAGCGAGGATGAAACGATGCGGTGAATCAATCATTGCCAACACAATACTAGAAATTACAAGCGAGGAATAAACGATGCGGTGCATCAATCATTGCCAACACAATACTAGCTATTACAAGCGAGGATGAAGCGATGCGGTGCATCAATTATTGACAACACAATACTGGCAATTACAAGCGAGGATGAGTTCTGAGGGAAGTTTTGTTTACTGTCATGTAAGTTGATTGTAACTCCACAAGTATCCAGTGTAAATATCTGATTCCTGTTTTCTTATGAATGTCCCATTTATTTAATTATATATTTGACCATTTGTTATCATGACAAAATCATTTGAACAACTCAATAAAATCACCTAATCAGCCTAAACTAAAATTACTTCAAAATAGCTACCGATTTTCAATCTGTTGCCGCCAGTACGATTATTCAAACGTTGCCAGTTTAACTTTTAGTTAAATGATGTTCTACCTTGTAGTTTAAGCAACTTATTCAGGAAGCAATATTTTTACCTCTTTAATGCAAGGCCAAACATTATTACTGAGGCAGATCAAAAAAAAAAAATTAACTTTATCAAAGTCAGTGGTTAATATCGAAGTTACTACAATGTTTCATTCCCCCTTTGATCCCACCTCGCTTACTTTCAAATCAAACTGATTTAATCAGTCGATTAACTGGTAACCTGCAGCAGAAGCGTAGCAATCATAACACGTCAGTCACAAACTCTGTCCTTCCGAGAACCTAGTTAAGTGTTCACGTCTTCCAAAACATACCCCCAATGTATTCATCAAATGTGTTTTACTCTAACATCGAGTGAAGATCAAAATAGAAATTATTGAATTGAAAATTGTCCAAGTCCCTTAAAATGTCAATTATTAGCGCGTTATAGCGCGGAAACCTTCAATGGTCTAGACCATATGGATAGGGGTTAATACTTTTGAACTTTTACTACAAGCCGGGCTGGATGGGTGTCGCTTTGGTCCTATAATTTTTTTAATATACGCCCTTAGTTTTCTATCTTGGCTTATGTATTTTATTTTGTTTATCAAAAACTACATTAAACAAGACCTGCCTGTTATAATTTTGAAGCTTGATAAGCCCTCACCTTCAAACAAAAAACATTACACAGAAATTATCACACGACACAGCCAATTCATGGACATTTTGAGCTCATCGGGAAGCTAATTGCCAGACACGACCATTAAATTGAACTTCCAGCCTATAAACTTCTCTTAAGGCCATTGAGATGGGCTTGTGATGAGGCAATTACGAGGTGGACGAGGCAACCAATGAATGGTGACTGCCCCGTATTTGGTGGATGGGGTTTACTATTGTCTTCTATATGTCTAAGTAACAAATTGAGGTTTGATTTTCATTTAAAACATACACTCTATGGAAATGAAATTAAAAATAATATAACTATGCATGTTAGGCAATGATGTGCTTTTTATGCATGATTGGTAGGTAGACAGTTTTCGTTACGAATTGACTGTTATCAGACATCAGTTACAATACTTACTTGGATACTTGGAGTTTCCTCGCAATTCACAGCAGGTCACAGCGTGGCTGCCACCTGGCCAAACTCAAACTGAAATTACCCGCCACGCCCACCACGCTAAGCAATTGATTTTAACTCCACAATAACATCATTTCAGAAAAAAATTGTCCGCGTGTATATTTATCCATAAAAAATAATTTTCCACCTTTATTAGTTTATGGAAATTCGGACCCTCACTTTTGTCAGTATCAATTCCATGTCAAAATAATGAGACCAGGTACACCCATTCCAAGACCTGCCATGTGAAATCTTAGAGTTTTCATATGAAGATTTCACTATATGGAA
>SDVV010003097.1:0-21845 GCA_016164225.1 Gammarus roeselii | reverse complement strand
GCTGCATTCAAGAGGTTGCTTGCAGAGTTTTTGGGTGATGTTCTGTTTGAGTTTGTTTAGTTTGGGGTGGGTTCTTCTGCAGCGTGTTGGCATCCTGGATTTGGATTTGTCTGCTTTTTGCTATGGCGCTGGAGTGGTGGGTTGTGGTGCGTGTTTGTGTGTGGGTGTGTGTTTGTCTGTCCTGATGTGTTGCTTCTTTGTTGTAGTGTGCTGTTCTGGATTTTTTTTTTTTTTGTATTTGTGTTTGTCATTCATGCGGATGGTTCATGTGATAGCCAATAGTGCGCACTAATTCCAGTTCCTATACCTGTGTTAACATTGCTGTTCTCAGCGGCATACTGGCGCGCATGACTGTGCTGGCCTCCCCCGGCTATGCTGCTCCCCACTGATGTGGTCCTGCTGGAGGGGGCTGCAAAGGTAAGAGACAAAGGTAAGAGGGAGCAGGGAGTTGCTCGGATGACAATACGGACATCCAGCTAGTTGCCAAGGACACGGAGAATGGACATCTTCCCTTAACTGTTAACTTTGGGCCTGAGCCGTCTGCGGACGATGACGATATAGTGTGCCGCATTCCCAGAGACAACTTACTGAATGTGGGGCTGGATAGCAGCGGCGAAATATCATCCAGCAATGACCACATCGAATTAGGAAGCATCCCTGGAAAACTTATTCATCTGGTGGGGGGCAACACTCAGCTGATGAAGGTGGTAGTAACCATTGGAGACAGTTCAGTCACAGCAGTTGTGGACACTGGGGCAGCATCATCCTTAATTTCATGCATATTGGTGAGGAGGTTGGAATTGGATATTGTTGAGGGAAGGAGAGTGCTGAGAGTAGTTGGGCAAAGGACTTTCGAGGTCTTGGGGTGCACCACGGTTCCTATGGAGATACATAGTGTGCCTGTGGAGGGTATCCATTTAACCGTTTTCCCAGAAGAAGTTAGCCCTGAAATAGATTTGGTCTTGGGTGCTGATTTTTTTTAAGGAAGAATAGCATAGAAGTGTGCGTTTTAAAGCAGATGCTTGTCAAACACTGTAGTGGTGGTGGATTGACAGAAATTTATTTAGGCAATCTAGGTACTCCTTGTAACATCATGTTTTGCGGACAACAATGCTACGCTGCTGAGGACATCCACATTCGAGGTGGAAAAACAGAACCTGTAGCAGTTACCTGTCCATCATTGCATTGTGAGCCCAGTCACATGGTTTTGTATTCAGGCAGTAACATTGATGGAAATCTGGTGGATCCGTTGCGGGGGCTGACCGGAGTTTTTGATGCAGACAGGAAAATGGTCTTGATGGTAGCATCAGAAGGAAACACCAACATTAGAAAATGGCAATGTATTGGGTCTATCTCGTTGGTACTTCAGGTGCCTGATGATCACTTTGAGAGGAGAGTGGAGCCATGGACGGAGAAGGCATTGAAGGAGCAGGTAAACCTCTCTGAGTTGTCAGATGTTCAGCAGTCTGAGGTACTTGCTCTGATGTTTCAAATAGTAGTGTTTAGTTTGGGTGATTGCCATATTGGTCATGCTAGTGTGACTCAGCATCTCATCAAGCTTTCTGATGAGACCGCAATTTTTCAATGTCCTTGCCGTTTCCCTCAGCCAGTGTCCAATGAGATTGAGCGACAGTGCCAAGAGTTAAACTCATTATACATTATTGAGCCTAGTATGTCCCCTTGGTTGTCTCCTATTGTTCCTGTTAGAAAGAAGGACGGCTCAATTCAAATATGTATAGATTACCGTCAATTAAATGAAGTAACAGTAGCAGACAAATTTCCGGTTCCAAATTTGTCAGATTCAATTTTCGGCCTACATGGTACGAAATTTTTCACTTGTGAAGATCTTGTTCGTGGGTACTACCAGATCCCCATTGACAATCAGAGTAAACAGTTCACAGCTTTTTCTACTCCTTGAAGACATTGGCAATTCAAAAGACTTAATTTTGGTTTATGTAATGCACCCTCAGCTTTTCAGCAAGAAATCCAAGCTGTTCTTAGCACCTTCCCTTCAAATGAAGTAATTGCCTATGTAGATGATATCCTGATCATGGGAAAATCATTTGCAGAACATCTTGATCATGAGTCTAAAGTCCTCCATACACTTGTTACGTACAATATTAAGATCAACCCATCAAAATGTGAGTGGTTCAGGTCGGAGGTCAAATATCTTGGTCACTTGGTTAGTCAGTCAGGAATTAAGAAAACACTAGAATATGTAGACAAAATTTCAGAGTATCCTCAGCCTACAACAGTAGGGGAACTCAGACAATTTCTTGGCCTCATCAACTTTCAACATAAATTTCTTCCAAATTGTTCCGAAATTCAAAAACCTTTCTATTGATAATGGCGGCCGCAAGACTGAAGTTCTGACCTTGACTGACGATATGAATGGTGCTTTCTCCAAATTAAAAGACGAAATGAAGCAAGATCTTGAGCTGGCTTTTCTGGATTATTGCGATACTGCAAGAAAATTGGAACTTTGGGTTGATGCATTTGGCTTTGGAGCAGGTGCTTACCTTGCCCAGGAACAGCAGGGTAAGCATAGAATAATAGGATTTGCATCAATGACTTTTGTCCACCACACAATTAAATTATTCCACTCTTGAGAGAGAATTTATAGCCTTACCCTGGGGTACCAAAATATTTTGTCCATTTTTATTTGGCATAGAATTCACTTTGTTCACTGACCATCAACCCCTTGTCCATTTGCAAATATGAAACTTGTGTGTTCTCGGTTGGCCAGAACTGTTGAGGAACTTGCCGATTATGTGTTCCAAATTAAATATATTCCTGGACATCTGAACTCTGCTGCTGACGCTATGTCACGTATAGGTATTGATTTGCCAGATCCTGATGTTTTCAATGTTGTTCCTCAGCTGCCTGATGGTCTTGGGCTTTGAAACTACTCACTGCCTGATCCCAAATTATGTTCATTCAATGTAGTAAATAAGTTTTCCAAACCTCATCAACCAGTACCTCATCGGCCAGTTTCTCTGCCTGATCTGGATTGTGATAGCCTAGATGAGGGACTTGACAATTTTCCTAGAAGCCTGCTTTACATAGATGATTTGGTATCATGTGGCCATCCAGTTGGTAGTCAGCCGCAGGTTTCCGCGAGAATTGGTGGTCAAAAGTTGTGTGCCATTTTTGACACCGGTGCGGAGTTGAGTTTAGTCTCGCCTCATGCATTAGAACAAATTTCTCAAGTAGCCACAGTGCAGGTATATGAGGAGAGGCTGTGTGATATTGTGGGGTTTTCTGGTGAGATAACTCCTATTGAGCAAACTGTTTGACTCCTGTTTTCCATTGGAACATTCACTATCCTAGATACTTCAAGTTTGCAATTGTTGGGGATGAAGTTATGCCTCATTGTTTCCTACTGGGGTTGGACTTCCTTTTAGAGCATGATTTTTCCATAGATCTCAGTAAAAATTCATTTTAATTCAAAGACCAGCATATTGACACAATTTCTCCGAACAATCTTTTTGAAGAACTGAAGTCTTCTATTTACATGGTTCATTCAACTCATAAGTCATATCAGCTATTGGTAGAATTATCTGGCAGTGATGTCCGTTTTGAAATCAAAGGACATGCAAACACAATAGCTGGCATGTCACTGCTGCTTGACAGTGATCCAATTAAGCATGTTCAAAGGGAAGATCCAGTTCTAAATTCATTAATGTCTAACCTAACTAATGAGATTCCAACAAATCTTTGGTCGAGTGAGCTCAAACCTTTCATACGCCACCATTCAAAACTTGCCATTTCTAATGATATTCTAATGTTCAATAGTGATTTACCCATTATTGTAGTTTCATTCAAAATTGTTCTTGATCTGACCCTTTCTCTGTACTATAACTTTGCTAATGTAGGCTGGGATAAGGTTATAGATCTGCTTTCAGACCTGGTTTGGCATCCAGCCAAATATAGTATTGCCAATGATGTGTGAACCACGTGCCACAAATGCCAGATTAGGAAGGAGTTTTCCACTACCTTGACACCACCTACACTGAAATTTCAATGGCACTTTCCTTTTGACCTTATGGCAGTGGATCTAGTCTCCCTTCCTAGAACTTTTCCAGGTTTTATTGGTTGTAGTTGACCACTTCACAAAATGGGTTGCAGCAGTTCCCATCAGGAACAAGAAGAGTGCTACTGTCATTCAGGCGTTGTCATCTCAAATTTTTCCATTCATTCCCTCCATACCTACTAAACTTCCCACTGATAATGGTCCAGAATTCATTGTGGCTGATTTTGATGATTTTTGAACAGAATGAATGTTGTCCAGCAGTTAACTACTCCCTATTGTCCAACAAGTAATGGTGCAGTAGAGCGGGTTAATCGTACCATACAATGATTCTTGTGTAGCCTTAGTCAGGGGGGTAATCATCGGGATGAACAGCTTCCTAAAGCTATCATTGTATATAACAACACATATCATTCTGAACTAGCAATGTCACCTTCTAAATTTGTGTTATCTCAGGCACACCAGTGCAAAGCAGATCTGCTCCTTGATGGAGGTGCACTCAGGGATAAGTGGCAGTTAGGTAACCCTGGGTTCCTTCCATTTAAACTAGGTCAGACAGTTCTCATGAAACTTCAGCATAAAGGGTTCCTCAACATAAATAAGCTGAGCTTTAACTACAAAGGACCCTTCATGGTGTCAAAAGTAATGAATAATGGAGTCACTTATATATAGCAAGGTATCCTCATCATCAACAATTAAAATCAGTAAATCAGGACCCAACAGATGTGGATGAGTTCTTGCCAACACCTGTTGTGGTAACTTTAGCCTCGTATAAAAGTAGTTTCGCAAGTGTGTCCACGTTGGATGAAAGTAACTCGGAGTGTTCTGTGATGTCAAGCTTGTCTTGAATGGGGTCCAGTAGTTTTTCTGAGGAGGACCAATTGGATAGTGAGTCTGGAAGTTTTTTTCTGGGTTCTCTGAGCTGTCTATGGTGGGCCCTATTTCTAGCCCTTCAGGAAAATTTGTGAGTCAAAATTCCGCTAAATTGGTCAACAATAATTGTCATTTTTGTGAAGGCTGTACTTATGAGAGTAAATTAAAAGCAACATAAAAAATAATGATTCACAGTTTCAGCTAAATTCAACTATCTACAGTGAACCACTGGTAGATGCTTCAGCCGGTCCAGATTCCATTTGCAGTGTTATGGATGGATGTGTATTGCAAATTATTTTTATAGATTGATGCCAGATTGGCAGGAAGAACAATGGAAGTTGATGGACACGGACTTGTAATGTTGATTCTCATGCTGGTGATCATGTACCCAATAATAATCATTCTCAGTGTCCTTCACATTCTTCTCCTGAATCAGCACAGGATGTAACTTTGGGTAATTTGAGCAGTAGTGTCAATCAGTTCATAATTCAGACAACTCTATTTCCCATTTGGAAAAGTTTATTGATGGATTATTTGGGGGGTTTGTTGAATCCATCCAAGCAAAAGCTAAACTATCTAAATTAAATGAATACAGAAAAACATTTTCAACTTTTTCCAGCCAAATGGTAGTGCAAGTAGCAGTTCTGACATTAGCGGTAGTATAAAGTTAGTTGAACCGGTAAGGCACACCAGGTCCAAAAGCCCTGGGTCAGAGTTCCCCAATGTGCAAGTGAAAACGTTAGAACGACACCATTTTTAAATCCATCTAACTAATTGTTTCAATATTTGTGAACTAATAGCTACTTAATTTTTTTCATGGTATTGTGGTATTGTGTATTTAGATTGGCATAATGTGTTAACATGAATATGAGTCAGAGTATCTATTTAACCATTGCGGTGTTACAAGCACTGCTGTTGTTGGCATTTCAGAGCTGATTGTTGTACAAGTATATCAGAACATGTCTCACCTCATTTGGAAGGAGAGAGTGGTAATAGCCATGTGCATTAGATGGAACTTCATTTTTTGACTGTTGCTATTGAGAGGTTAAAGGTTCAATTTAGAAAAAAATCATTGCATCATGTTTGTTTACTATGAAGGTGTTGTTCAGGTATGTGGCAAGTAGAAGTCACTGTTGATGGTGTTCAACCAGTGTATTGCCTTAAATGGTTAAGCTGTGATGTAATTAGGGTCAGTTTGTCAGAGTATTGAGATGCACTCTAGCTGACTGCAAATAATTTTCTAAAAAATCGTAAATGCGATAAATAGTGATGTGTATAAAGATGCTTCCCTGATATGGAGATTGGATGCATTGCATTAAGACCTGTGCAGTTGTTTGTATCTAGTAATTTGGGGTGGCTTTGTGTGCAGGTGTGATGTTGGTAGCAGTATCGGCATCCCATATGTTGAATAAGATATCTATGCAGTAAGCAGGGTTGTAAATAGTAAATTTAAATTCAGTCATGAGCAAGTATTGAGTTCAAACAGGATAGCTTGTGCTGGTGGGGGGGTATGTTACCGGGGCTTGCTTTCTCAACCCAAGCAATCTGTTTGTTCTGGTGGCATAGCCTCTTACATGGACTTGTTTCCTGGCTTTGTATTTATTTATGTATATATGTATGAAGTTTGATCATCTTAATCAATTAAGCCTTCTTTTTGTTCCAGAGGTTCTTACCTATGAGTGCACTTTAGTTATGCACCTGATGCTTGCCACTCACCTTGCTAACTGCCAACTGCTTGCCCATTATTTATCTATTATTGCTACTGCATTGGGTGAGTGTTATGTGTGTGTAAACAGCATCTTAGGAGTAAGTATAATTGCAATAGTATATCTATAGGTTTAAGGTCTTCTTATTGCCCTTTGTTTATATCAGTTATTTACTGTGTCTTATCCTTTGCATACTATTCTATGCATTAATTCAGTTAAAGCTCTTTGGTTTGTTTTGCTTTGATATTCACTTTGCTCGATGTTTGCTTATCAGCTTCATTAATTTATTTTCATTTGATTTAGTTCCATTCTGATTATGTTGAATTTGTACGCATCATCCTATTAATTCCCTCTCATTAGATTTCCCTTTTTGGTTTTGCTTGGTTTAATTCAACTCTTTCATCATGCCTTCTGCATGCATAATATGCTGCTGCATGTTAAATTAAGTTTCACTTCCCCTTTTGTAATTTAATCACGTATCGTAGACCTTTCAGGACTTCCTACTAGTGGTCTGGTCATCAGAACTAATTCTTATTTATGATTTTTATCCCCATAGCTTTCTACCTACCTATCCATGCTTCGATGCTTCGGTACTTCGTAGCTTAGTTACTGTGTTAGTTTGTCACGTCGTTAGCTTGTCTGTTTAGGTAGTTCCATCTTTTGGTCATCTTCCATCTAAATTCCTATTTGTAGCTAGTTACCACCACTACGGACTAAATTGTAAAGCACCTAACTTCTGGCTTACTTCAAGTATAGATTTTCATCAAAATAGTCCAAACTCTTTTATATCCTTTGTTAAAGTTTATTGAACTTTCCACACCTGTACCGTTTATGGATTGCAAGTGGACACATGTTGTCTCACCCCCGTGTGCCCGGTAACACTGTCATTGCCCTTGTCTCTGATTTTTGCAAAATCATTGGGTCTGGGAGTTTTACCCGAGGCCTGGAAGGAATCTCGTGTTGTTCCTATATTCAAGTCTGGTTCAAGAAGTAACCCTCCCAATTACTGACCTGTGAGTCTTACTTCTGTTTGCTGTAAGGTGCTGGAGCGGATTATTGTGTCCCAGTTGGTGTTTTTCTGGAAGATTCTGGCATTTTGTCTGAGGGTCAATTTGGTTTCAGGGTGGGAAGGAGCAGCGAAGACCAACTTTTGCTTACTTATGGTGAGGTTGCTGATTGGGTAGATGAAGGAATGGTTGTTGATGTGGTCTTTCTGGATTTCTTCAAAGCGTTCGATGTGGTCAGTCACTCGGTTTTGTTGGACAAACTGAGATGTGTGGGTATTCCGGATGGACTGTTGGATTGGATTCATAATTTTGTGATAGTGTGGCAAAGGAGTGTTTCTGTGGGGGGAGTTGTCAGTGACTTGCGGGAGGTGACAAGTGGTGTGCCCCAGGGTTCTGTGCTGGGTCCGCTCTTGTTCCTGCTATATGTCAATCATGTTGCAGCAGGTGTGACTTGTGAGTGGAAGGCTTTTGCTGACGACTTCAAACTTCATTTGAGTTTACCCCGCGATGTGCAAGCAGTTTGCCTGGGTGTGTCTTCCTTGCAGAGGGATTTGAATTTGGTGCAGTCTGTGTCGTTGTTATGGAATCTCTTGTTGAACATTGACAAGTGTGTCTTTATGAGTTTCTACAGGGGTTGTCTTGAATTGGAGCAGATTGATGATAGAACTGCTTATAATTTGAATGGTGTGGTACTTAAGCTTGTCGATTCCTTCAGGGACTTGGGAGTATTGGTAGACTCAAGGCTGCGGTTCCATCTCCACGTGAGGAGTGTTGTAAGAAAGGCTTCCACTCTGGCGACCAGTCTGCTCCACCCTACTGTCAATAGGAGTTCTGTTTTCAGTATCTGTTAGTTTATTACTCATGTAAGACCCATCTTTGACTACTGCTTATGTGTGTGGAATGTGGAATATTTGAGGGATCTGAGATTGTTGGAGTCTGCTGAGGAGGTGGACCAGGGAGATTGATGGGCTGGGTGGAGTGGACTATGGTGAGCGACTCAAAGCAATGCAGTTGTTTTCTATGAGGGGGAGGTTGTTGCATTCAGATCTTGTAAAATGTTGGAAGATTTGTCACTGTTCTGTTGATTCACGTTTGTTTGCTCTGTTTGAGAGAGCTCCGGATGTTGGCAGATGTGGGCATTCTTTCAAGCTGGTGGTTCCTCTCTGTCAGACGGACTATAAACGCAGATTCATTCATTCTTACTGTGTGCAGATTTGGAACCGGCTGCCCGCTGATGTGGTGCAGTGTGATTCACTTCGCGGCTTCAAGAGGGCCCTGGTGGTGGAATTGGAGGCAGTGTTGTATGAATTTTGCTTGACTCAATTTGATGTGATATTGTGTCTTTGTTTATGTTGCTGACAGTTGTGTGCAGTTGTTGACTGTCTTCATTTTTATTTTCTTTGGACCTATTGAGCGCATTCCAACCAGCGTCTTGCTGCAGTGCTTGTACCATGCTGTTCTTTTTGATTGCTGACGCGCCGAAGTGTACTGCCTTCTATGCCTGCGTGCCCTATTGGCAGGGCTGTGGGGGGCTGCAAAGGTGTGATATTAAGGTGAGATGTCATAAGTTACACCAAGGATAGTTGTAGGGGGACTGTGGAGTATGAGATTGGAGTTGAGTGTGACATGAGGGCAAATGCTGAAAGGGCAGATCTCTTTCATCCCATTGCATATAGCATATTTAACATCATGATTGATGTTTTCTGCCTCATAATATTATGGTTTCTTTTCCTCCCCATGTGTTTGTGCTGTAAGGCAGGCAGAGTTGTACTTACTTAGTTGCTTGCTTGCTTGTTTGTTGCTTGTTTCCTACTGCAATCTGTTTCAGCTTCAGCCTACATCCTGCATGTGCTTGTCTATCTGAGTGGACCCATCTTGTTAAAGAAAGCCCCATTTTGTTTATTACCAGTTACATTACTTAGGCTCGTCGTCTTCTTGGTGCAGGGTAACTAGTGCTGGGAGCTCTCATGTTCATCGGTAGATTTATTCTTGATTCAGTTGCAGGGGTGATTTGCATGATAATACTTTACGCTATCTCTTCTTCTTGCACATACCTAGGTATAAGGGCATTATTTTTCATAAGATGTATACCTTATTCTTGGTGATTCATTGCAGGGGCACCCTGTTTTAGGCTCAACTTGATTGCCCTCAACTGGTGGTTGCCAGTTTGTGTCAATCATTAGCTGAGCCAGGGGTCCTTCTCATTGATATTTTTGACTGCCATGTAGAGGTTAGTTGCTCGCTTGCCGCTGACTCTGCCTGCAGTATGTATTGTTGTGCCGGGTCTTTCTTCAGCCCGTGCTTAGCAAGTTAGATTTCGATTTGAGCCTCATTTCCACCGGAGCCTTACCGTGAGTCATAATAGTCTCCCCTGTAAGGTGCAACACTCATTGATTCAGTCAAGTTTGCATGGCCTTGTGTGCAAAAATATTAGTCTGGTCAAGATAAAATCTAGTACACATTTCAATTGTAGCACATTTGCGTACTCTACTAATGTGTTGTTATCTCTGTGCAAAATGGGGTGAAGAGACCGCAACACTTGCACAGGTGTTTGGGGTTTAGACCGCTTCATCTAGTACTGTGTGTTTTCTGAAAGCGATAGGTTTTTTAGGGTAGGTTGGGTTGGTGACTATGTTAGATGCCTCTGCCTCTACAAACCGGATAGCTGCCATTTTCTGCTTGGTGCCACCCAGTACCTATTTGCCAAACCTGACCAGTTTACTTGCTTCATCTATTGTTATAACGGCTGCTCCATGTTTTACCAATATGCTTAACCCTTGCTCCAGCTTTGTTCACTGTCCCTTTAACCGACTCGAGTGCGCCTGCACTTATGGTCGTTAGCATTGTAGCTAGGGGCTTGACTCTTTCGGAGTTGATAATGTATGGTGCAGCTGCATGTGATGATTGGGGGAGAATGTAGATTGGTGTGCAGCATAGCTCAAGTGAAGTTTATCCCATTTTTAAACAGTGGCATCCCTTCCAGGATATTACTGCAAGTTCCTCATATAAAGTACAGTTACCATTGTTTGGCCGGCCACTCTTGTTGCAAGTGTTCAGAACTCAAATCCAGTCACTATTCACTGATTAAGGCCAGGTTGTTTGGCCATGTAACTAGTATCTCTCTGACTACTCAACATGTTGTAATTGCTAACCCCTTACCCATAAAGCAAAATCTCTAGTTCAAATACCGCTATACTGTTTTGTTCAATAATGAATATTCATTCATTAATCTGGCACTTGTCCAGTTATAATTGTGTGTCTACAATCATAGGTATGTGCCCACGCAATGTAATGCAGAGGAGCAAAGCGACAGCAAGCATGACAGGTAGGAGACTGTGCTCCGTACCTACATTTTATTCATCTACGTGGGTTTGAATTATTTCAAAGACATTACTGATCAAGCTACTATTAGTTGAAGACCAAATATGATCAAGGAAAAAAATTAGGAGCTGGTGGTAAAATTATACTTGATGGGATGACAAGATAGGTTTAGTATGCATGCCACCTAAGAATTAGACTCCCAGAAAGGTGCGGCTATTACAGCGGCTACCTCGGGGCCAGCTCTTCAGGGCAACTACACCAAGGGGGTAAAGGTACACTTGCAATAGTAGTCTCAGTGCAGATCTCAGCGGTGTGTGATATTTACAGGCAAGGAAAAATTTACAGCTGATATTTCGCAGACAGAAAAACTACAAGATGGTATAAAGCAGACACAGAAAAACTAACACATCCACAGCCAACCGGACCAGCGACAGGCGTTGAGGTTTGTCAACCCGTGTTCCCTGCAGTTCCTAGTAGTTATAAATATGGTTAAGCTAATTTTGAGGTACAATGGTCCTGCCCTGATAGTGAGCGACACTGCTCTGGCTTCCAGGTTTAAACAATGCATGAGCAAAGCTCTGTAATAGAGCAATATGTGAGCTAATGCAAATACCTAGGTTGACAATAATACTCCTACTTCAGTCAACGTGAGTCATGCTGCTAACCCACTGTCAGGAGTTGTATTCCAATTTGTGCGTAGCTAGGTAGGGCATAAGAGCAACGCTCTTTTGGCGCAATGTACATATACAAAATGTTGCACTGAGGGTCTTCAACTTAGAACCTTTTTGCTAACGTTGCCGAATTCACACTGCTAAGCCTTTGTCAAATGCGGTAATAATTAGGATGTAGCGTTGGTGTTAATCTGGGTAAACATAGCAACGCTGCGTTGGTAAGCTAGTTATGAGAAGCGGAATGGCCCCAAGAGATCCCAATGTAAGAACAGTCCGCTTTTGCTGCTCAATTTGTACTATCAGCCCGTGGTGTGGACTGATCTTGCGGGTTGGATGACGCCAGGAAAAACGTCACACTCTCAATCTCTGAAAGTCTGGCAAGCACTGCAAGGTTTTGTAACTGATGATATTCCTAAATGAACATTTAGTGAAGAAAAAAATGTGATTCACTATTACACAGTCATTTGTTGATTAGGCACTGACCCCAAAGGTACTGATCCTCAAAAACTTCAGTTGCAGTAGGAGCCTTGACTCCCAGAACCAGGGACCTTTCTTGATTCTCCACAGCTATTCTTCCGTGCATTTTCTTTCCATCTCCAATGAGTTGAACCAGTTTTGGTTAACTAACCTAACTAATCCTAACCTGTGACTGGCTGCTGTGTGGTTTACTGTACTATTGCTCTCCCAACTTGTGATTGTGCTCTCAAGTCAAATTTGGTCGGTCTTACCACTTCTGTTGCAACAATGTGGTGTTCACTGTTCTCTGGTGATAATGTGAAGAGTAACTTGCTTGCAATCACCTTCATTCTGTTGTCCAGCGGCCAGCCTTCAAGAGAGTACAGGTACTGCTGGAGGTATGTAGCCCGGTCAGGTGTTGTCGTTTTGCAAAATTATTGTGAGGTTTCCACCTATGAGAATGTGGTTTGTGTTTGTCATCGAGGCTCGAAATGGGTTTTCATAATTTTGATGGTGGGGTTTGGAAGTTGGTGTGCAAGTACATCTTGCCGTAGGTTCCTCTATTGCTCAGAGATAACTGCATCCATTTCTGCGCTGAGGGTCTGAATTTGTGTGATTAGGTTGTTAATGGTGGGTAAATTACGGAGATGGTTTTGCAGCAGAAGTATTTGCTTAATGTGGGTCGAGAAAGATGGATTGAAACCCCGGATGAACTTGGCATGTATGTGTTAGTACTGTTTTGTGACTATGTCAATAGATGTGAATTGGATGTCAAAATCTTATAGGTAGGTTTCTATTGATGTTGTGTACTCGTCCCAGCATGAAGGGGCTTATTGTGGATTGGTTATTGTAGTTGATGACTTGGGAGGTGGTCAGACATGTCATGGTGGATGTTTGATGCATTAGGATAAGGAATGAGCGGCCTGCTGCTGTTGTCCAGTCTGCTACCATTTCTGCTTTCAAGGCAGGGTTGGCCGAGTTTAATGGGAAAAGGTTGTTTGAGTGCTAGGGTCTTGCGTTCTCAGTTGTGTTGGCAAGTCTGTGGTGTGACTCATCCTGTTGTTAGTTTCTGTTCTTTTTATATGTGTATGCATTTGCTTTTGTGGTTTTCTGCGGGGTTGTAGTTGTGCTTGGGTTTTCATGCAAGTGGCTTTGGGTTTGTTCACTGGAAGCCAATGGTGCGCATCCCTTCCAGCATCTTCCCGTTGTTGTTCTGCGGAGTCTTTGTAGGTGCTGGCGTAATGGCTGTGCTGGCCTCTCATGACTTGGTGCATCTGACGACTGGGTATGCAGAGCCCTTGGGGGGGCTGCAAAGGTAAGAATCAGAGGTAAAGGTAAGAATCGCCCATGAGCAATTTAGAGCAAGATTGAGTGAGCAGAATGAGACGTCTGGGGATGTCTGTTGAGTGTTTGAGTTGGAAAGTTTGCGAGTGGGTGTGTCTGTGTTGTTTATTGTGGTTAGCTAACATCACCCCCCCCCCCCAGTCTCTGCAAGGTGAGCCTGGAGCTGGGTGCATTGAAGTCACCTAGGGCAATGGTGTTGGTGGTTGTGTTGAGGTAGTCTAGATGGGGTGTATATAGGGATGGGTATGAGCTGGATGGAGTGATGTACATGTTAAAATAATTGTATTGTTTCTGGTAAATTTTCATGAATAGTGATTGCAGTTCTACAGTGTCCTCAAGGGGAAGGTGTGCAGGAGTGAAGGCAGTTGTGTTTGTGAAGATTTTTATGTAAAAGTTTAATTCAATTAGCTTGTCACAGCTGCTACCATTAGTTAGAAGGTGTCTTGATTTTTGTTTCATTTGTTGTGCATTCACAAAAAAAAAGCAAATGGCTAGTCACGGCTGCTACCATGCGTGAGAAGGTATCTTTTGAAATTGATTTCATCATCTGTTGTGTACTTGCAATGGTTGCAAGCAAATGATTGGTCACGGTTGCTACCATGAGCGAGGTTTTTATTGGTATTGTGTCTTGTCTGTTGTATCCTCAAAATAGTTAGATGCAAATGCCTTGTCAGGGTTACTTTCATGTGCAAGGTGTTTTGCAAAATGGATTTTACAATCTATTCTGTAATTGCAAAGGTTGCAAGCAAGTGGCTTGTCATGGTTACAATGTGTCATAGGGTGTGTTTGAGATTGTCTTTTCTATCTGTTCTGTTCTTGTAATGGTGGCAAGCAAATAGCTTATCTTGGTTACTATCTTGAGTGAGTCGACGTTTGAATTTTGTTGTTCATCTGTTGTGTACCTGCATTGTTGCAAGTAAATGATTTAGCATAGTTGCTATTATTAGCATGAATGTGTCTCATGATACTTTGTTTACCAACAGATATGTGCCTGCAATCTTTGCAAGCAAATGGCTTGACTCTGTTGCATTCATCAGAGACAAGGTGTCTTGCAAGAACATCTTTACAACCTGTTCTATGCTAGGAAGGATGTTAAGCAAATTGCTTGTGAAAGTTGCCACCATGTGACAAACCATTGCAAGCACGTGCAATGGTTTGTCAAGGTTGATGTTATTAGCAGGGGAACATATTGTCATTGTTTACAGCCCAATCCATCTCTGTCTCCACTTCACTATTATTTTTCCCTTCCAAATTGTTTATGAATTAACAATTCTCTTGCTTGGTTCACTTAACTTATCATTTCTGTTCATTTCAGAGCCTTTTCCCATTACATTGTCTTTTTTTGTGCGTGCACAGTGACTCTTCTTCCAACATTGTAGTAGTGTGTATGCATATCCTTTTACCTATTGTATGCTGTATGTGTAGCATGC
This sequence comes from Gammarus roeselii, assembly GCA_016164225.1. Classification (NCBI taxonomy): domain Eukaryota; kingdom Metazoa; phylum Arthropoda; class Malacostraca; order Amphipoda; family Gammaridae; genus Gammarus; species Gammarus roeselii. Next base: position 7,007 of record SDVV010003097.1, on the reverse strand, counting down.
CCTCTGTATTCATTGTCTTGTTCATTGACGCTCAAACATTGCAGTTAAACATTTCAAAGAAATTAAACGAGCAGTTAAACATTTGGAAACCAGTTTAACATTGGAACTCAGATAATGATCCGAGCTTGCCCTTGATGTGGCTGCTGTTCAACACAACATTCTAGATGTCGCTAGCCACCCTTGATGCAGCTGACTTGCCAGGACCAATTCCTGGGAGAAGCAAAGGTGATTCTTGGGCGATGGTGGTCTTGCTAGGAACAATTCCTGGAAGAAAAAAAGATTCTTGGGTGGGTGTTGTGTGGGCTGCAGTCTTTATTATTCAACAGGTGAGGTGTACTGGTAAGCTTTGTCCCAAAACTGGGGTCCTTTGTCTCTGAACTGTCACCTGAACATTGAACCTTCATCTTGAACTGTAAGGTAAGGCAACACACTCTTAGAATGAGTAGCAAACAAAAAGTTGTGTGGAAGGAAGCTGGAGTCTATGGTGGGTTATCAATGCAGATGTCTTCAACAGAGGCCAAGCTAGGTGCGGAGGTATGTAGTAGTGTGTAGGCAGATCTTTCTACCTGTTGTATGTTGTTTGTGTAGCATGCCCTCTGTATTCATTGTTTTGTTGGGTAACTGCCCATTGTAGATTCACAAGGTCTACCACTCTGCATGAAGCGAGGCAGGAGTGACCGGAATGGTTTCTTATCAATGCATGATTACAGCATAATATCAGCCCAACTTCTCAGTGAGGGAACTCTCTGACCTAGATAAGTGTAAAGCTAAAGTTTTATGCTTTGCTTGCTTATGGTGGGTAATTTACAGTTCATTTTTTATTCTTGAACTTCTGTCATTCATTTATTGTTCATTTTAATATCAACCTAATTTCAATGTGAGCATAGATGCAATAACTTTGATATTCATTTAAAATGTTCATTAAACCTTCAGTGATGATATTCTCATTATTCTCAGCTTTTCAAGGATTTAGTACTTCATAAGTAAATCCATGAGATTTTTAGATCAGATTACAATTTTACCTCATTTGTGTAATCATCATTATTGATTATCTGCTATTTTATTTGTTTGACTTATGATTTGCTACGTAGTTATCGGGCCGCACGCAGAGCTCTCCAGGGGGAAAATATGTGTGGGTCCCTTCTTGGCACCAGGTTCAGATGCCCTCACCAGCCCGTTGAGACAGCCTCCTCACATCCCTTCTAGCTGTCCTATCCTCCCAATTAGGATAGGTAATAATACTCTATAAGATCTACAGGTCAGCATATGAAGGTCAGGGCACCTGTAAATGATACAAAAATAAAATGCAATATTGAAAGGGGGTTCCTGGCACTAAAGGGCCACTACCCAAAGCCCCCAAGGTGCTACCCAATATACAAACACATATACATGTACAAAAGGATGAAAAGTAGCAAGGGCAACAAGCCCTGCAAGAGTGCTACTGAGCTAGAAGAACCAGCAGACTGGACTGGCTCACTATACACGGTCACGATATGCTCGTATTTTAATCTTTATATTGAAGAACTAACAAGAGCATGGAGTAAAACAACCATAATAATGAACTCTAAAAGCTCTGAGTAAAATAACACTTCTTGATGAACACATCTCTATATTAAAATGATCAACACTGGAAATCTTCAGGCCCACTGCCACTGGCCAATAGACTTTACTTGAGTAAATCTTAGTATAAAATGTATCACAGTAATCTTATGTAACACATCACAAAATCACAGTTCGCAGTTAACTTTATATTAGTAGCTATAAGGGTTCAACAATTACTCGGAGATCACTGGCTGTACTCGTGGAAGCTATGCTAGTCTATGATTTACATAATGAAGTAGCCAAGTACTACTGAATAAATTACAATTCACAACAACCCGACTCATGGAGGAGTGCACTCACATATAAATCACTCCAGCACATGGGTGAACTCCCACCCAAGGACTATCCCGCTGTTGCCACTCCTAGCAGCAAGCTGCAGTGGTTTGACCCACTGAACAAACAAAGAGGGGACAGTCCCTAAGAGGGACGATAAGCTGGTAACTGACATGATTAAGAAAAAATGGAGAGGAGTGCTCAGGTGTCCCAGAGGGTGCACAATCCTCTTGGATACATTAGTATCCCCCTGGGAAAAAGCACACAAGCATGGGAAATCCCACTTAAACATTATTTTACCTGCATTACTTTACAATGAGTTTCTGCATACAGTTTGCTATTGTTTGCAATTACTATTTCCCCTGCTATTTTGTGCATTATTGCATTTTCTTGAGTTTCCTTCTTTGACCAATTTTTTTACTTGTGTTAGCATGCACCTGCATGTTGGGTGGCATATTGGGAACTTCACCACAAAATGCAATCCACTCCAGACACCCAGAGTCTTGGTTCATTGTAAATATTTATTGCTTCATAATTATTCACCTAGTTTTTCACTTTGATAAGGACTTGAAAGTTCCTATGACTGAGGCAACATGTGAGTTACAGAGTCCCAAGATTATGTAAATACTGTATATAATTCAACTTCATTCATACCTGTTTACCAGGTTATTCAAGGCTTCTGCTTGCCTATATTCAAGATTCTGCATTAGAATTTTCCCAATGGTTCCTATTGGAAGGGACCGAGAGGTCAGTAATTCACTTATTCATTGTTCCTTCAATATTCTCCCTCCCAGCACCCTGTTTTCCAGTCAGGACAGCAGATCACTCGCCTGTGCATGCTTTTCCTCCATTTCACACCTAATCCACATTCATCATTCAGCCTCACCATTTTCGCATCACCTCATTGTTTCCCAAGTTTACAGAGTACATCATTCAATTTCTTTACACTCTTTCATTGACCTTCACTCCTCCACTTATAATAGAGCCATTCTACAGCAATAGAGACATAGGACAAAGTGTTTGTCTGACTTGCGTGAACCTTGGTTGACGCCAACGGTTACACTATCATGAGTGAGGAGGTGACGATCAGCACTGAAGCTGCTAAGGCTACAAGAAAAGGGCTTTTCCCTGTTACAATCATGTGACAGGTGTTTTTTGAGGTCAGATTGATTACAATCTGTCTTGTGCTCACAATACTTGCAAGCAAATGGATTTACCTGAGAACTATCTTGAGTGAGAATGTGTTTTTGGAGAACATAAATATCATGTGTTGCTTGGACAACAATTGGATATGCTTTTTTTCAATCTGCATCAATCCTCTATAGGTGTTTGTCTTTGACAGTTGTGCTCTGCCATCAAAGTATTGTCACACACAGCTGCCTTGCACTTTAGCTTAGAATTAGATAACGTCTTGATAAGATGTGGTTAAACGGTTGATACAAAGCCTCTATTCCAACAGGCATTTAATGGATAGTTTATTTCCTCCATTTTCACAATAGTCACCACAGCATAAAAAAAAATCATTTACAGGCAACTAAATCATGTTAGGTAATATGTGTGCTCCTGCATTTGTCATCCACCCAAATTTATTCCAGTTTTACAGTTAATAGTTCATTTGATTTTTCAAACTTGATTACTCAGGAGGGGCACAGTATCAGCCATTATTTTTATATTTTTAAATAAAGTGATTAGATAAGAGTGGCTCTTTTATTCTTTTAATATACACATTCTGGAGATACATATATTTGCCAGACAATTTTCCAAGTTTTGGACAAATGATTTGGATCACTAATAACTCGAGGGCATTTGAGACAAAGATACAGGCCTGAGGATAGTATGTAAATTAAAGCAAGATTAAATTAATGGGTCCTTCACCACCAGACCATTAAAATCAGTCTTGGTAAGCTACCCCTAGGACATAAAGCTCATTAGTTCTGGTAGGTTCTCATTCCTTCATGTTTTTCTTCTTTGCTCTCTTTACTTAATTGATTAGAAGTTTATCCAATTATTTTTGTTCTGTAATGTAAGTGAGAGATCTATACATAGTTCTCTAAGCAGGCTTCTGAATCTATGTTCAACATGTAGTAGTGTACATGCATTTTACCAGTTGTATGTTATTAGTGTAACATACTCTCTGTATTCATTGTCTTGTTGGGTAACTGCCCACTGTAGATTCATAGGGCCTACCACCCTGCATAGCAAGTGAGAAAGGAGTAACCAGAAAAATCCCCATTATATGCACACTAACAAGCAGATAATTGAACTTAGGAAGCTACACTGAGTGATGAAAGAATTACACTGCCTGCACCCCCTTCAAGCATTTGTAGTGCTTTGTAAAGAACTGAAGTTTTCCAAAATAGATTAAGCTAGAATAAGGAGCCCATCAACATTGGAGCATAACTGGGAGTCACTGTAGGGCTCTTATACGGGGTCCCAGATCAGTAATTGTTAGGTTTTGATATAGTTGTTCAGGAACAACTATATCAAATTAAAAAACATACAACTAGCTCATTCTACGTGTCATCCTCAACTTCACAAACCAAAATTCTTTTACAACCAACATGTGTTACACCATCAGATGTCTAGTTCTTGAATATGTTTACAGAATTTAGCTTCCTTCACTGGTTTGGAAGATGTTTTCTCTTCTGAAGGTAGGTTTATAAAAAAAAATTATACCAAGTTAAAGTCTACATAATTTTCAAAGTTATAGTATGAAACTAACACTGCTTTCTCCCCATGTTTTAGCAGTCACAGTATCTGAAATGCACTATGTGCTTTTCCTTAATAGACATTAAGAAAATTATTGTGGGTCTTTGAAAACCACTCCAATTAAACAAGCCAGTCCTAAGGTACTAGCAAAATGCCTTAGGAGCAGATCAGCATTAGAAACTCTTGGTGCCGACGTTGCCAGCAGTAACGTTTGTCTTATAAGACCAACGTTGCTGGTAACGTTAGTCTAATAAAGTTTATTGTTACTGGTAGCTGTATTCATATTTGATGAGAGTTGCCATTCATTCTATCATAAACATATTTTTGTTGTAATATTTGCAGAATATTCAACTGCCATTAATACATACTGTTCCTATCACACATTCAGAGATGCCTCCTTCAACAGCAGCAGAAAGAATGCAAGCTTACAGGCTTAGATTTGAATTGAAACCTTAAGTTTAAATCCTAATCCACACTAGGTTGCCTTATGACAGCAGAAGGATAAGTTCTGAAGTGGAATGTCAAAGAAAGCTTTATGTGCCATTTCTATTTTTATGACATCAAGAAGGGGAACGGTTAAACTATTAATCTGCGATCTAGGAAAAAAAATTCGAGTTGCAACTTGAACTTTCCAATTGTTTTGCTGTTTACAGCCTTTACTGGAAGTGAGCTTCCATTCGTTGACAACTGGAGACCTTGACAAGATATTCCAGACTGCATCTTCATGGAATTTGTCATTGAACTCTAGCAAGTGAGCCGTTTTACGTTTCAGACGATGTTTTGCTGGTTGGATTGGTCCTGTGCAGAGGCTGTTTACACTTTTGGGGTGCTTGTTTGCAGTTCGTCCAAGTTCATTGTGATTTAGGAGTTCATGTGGATGTTGGTCTCAAGTTTCATGACCATGTCAGAGAAGTTGTGAGACGAGCTGCTGGTCTTTTGTAGCGATTTGTTTAGGGCTTACTGAGAAGTGACCTCATAACGAATTGGAGAATTCTGTGTTGTGACACAAAGGGTTTTGATTTGTCCATTCTGTTCTAAAGGTTGCTAGATGGTAGGACGCGGGGACGTCAGCTCAAACTTTTGAATGCCCAGCTGCTCTGTGGTTGTGGCAAGGAGTTTTTTTAATGTTCGATGCATTAGGATATGGAAGGAGCTGCCTGCTGCTGTTGTAGAGTCTGCTACCATTTATGCTTTCAAGGCAGGGTTGGCAGAGTTTATGGGGAATAGGTTGTTTGAGTGCTAGGGTCTTGTGTTCCCAGTGGTGTTGGCAAGTCTGTGGGGTGACATGTCCTGTTGTTTGTTTCTGTTCTTTTTATATATGTGTATGTATTTGCTTTTGTGGTTTCCTCCGGGGTTGTAGTTGTGCTTTGGGTTTTAATGCGAGTGGCTTTGGGTTTGTTGTCTGGAAGCCAATGGTGTGCATCCCTTCCAGCATCTTCCCGTTGTTGTTCTGCAGAGTCTTTGTAGGTGCTGGCGCCCATGGCTGTGCTGGTCTCACCTGGCTCCATGCACCTGACAACTGGGTATGCTGAGCTCTTGGGGGTACTGCATAGGTAAGAATTGAAGGTAAGAAATCTATACATGAAGAAATGGCGCAAGATGTCGAGTGAAAAACGTTTCCCCAAGATTTTTAATCCTTTGTTTCTAAGTCACTTTGTTCTTATCTAGAGTAGAGAGGATTGCTCGGTTGACGTATTCCTTTACCGTTCAAAATCTTCCACACTTCGATTATGTTGCCTTTGACTCAACATTTCTGTCAAATAAGGATTGAGTACATGTAGCTTGTCTTCATATGGTTTATTCTGTAGCAAAGGGATGAGATAGGTAGCTCTATGTTGGACTTTCTCTAGTTTAATAACATATTTCTAAGATATGGAGTGACTAGGAACAATGGATTCAAAATCTTTGGGAAACTTTTCTCACTAAACCACACGCAATTTCATCACGTATAAGAGTTGTCAAAGAATGGAAAAAACTTACAGCAGAAGTTGAAAACAGCAATGCAATCAAAAACATTCAAGTCGCCCCTCAATAAGTTCGACATAAATCACCGATAAATAGCTAAGCCGTTCTCTTTCTTGATGTTAGAAGAACAGAAATGACGCATGCAGCTCTCGTAGACGTTTGACTTCAGAATTAATCATCTTTTCATCAAAAGGCAACCTAGTTCTGGCCAATAGGCCTGTTGTTATCTTCCTACATTTGTAAACTCCCCCCATCTGGTTCTGCAGTCCTACTCTTCAAAAAAATTCTACAGGCCCGCACGCCTCAATCCGATTCTTGCGCCTATCCCTAGTATTCAACATGCCACAGTTGTGAAGGGATCACAACACAAAACAGTCTTGACTGCCTGCCTGGATGTCAACCTGCCACAGTAGCACCTAGATGCTCAGATTTGGGAGTTAAATTCAATTTATTGTGTA